>SSNR01000187.1:306002-380215 GCA_006937965.1 Callopanchax toddi
CCCCCCCCCCCCCCCCCCCCCCCCCCCCCCCCCTTGGGAGAAGCGCAGACGATCACCCCATGCGATTCACCCAGCATTCGCCATGACAAAGCCCCAGGGGATGGCAGTGATGGGCCACACAGGCCCCACCAGCAGCCAGCCACACCAGGGCAGATCCAGCTCGGCCCTAGAGACCAGAGACCCAAGGGCGACCTGGCCCTGGCAAAGAAGGCCTGACAGAGCCAGAGGGCCCATATCCTGCCAATCATTCACCAGGAGTGAGCTGGCAGATGCCCCAGCACCCGGCCCTGGACACCAAGACCCACCAGTATGCCGGCAGACAGAGACACCACCCACTGGCAGGAGGTGTGGCAGGGGATGATGGGCCCCGCTTCAGAGGGGGGGTCTAAGTTGTCGCAGGAGAGAGAGGGGGACAAGACCCAACCTGACAAATAAACAGTCACACACAGACACAATCACGCATTCCCACCTTCATGCACACACACAGCCCTACACGAACACACCAAGACACACAATAGATGCCGTACACCCACTCACACTCTTCATACTTACTCTATACTTCCAAGTCCGGGGACCAGAGCCCCGAGACTACAACCAGCTCCCAGACACAGGAGATAGTCCCCTTCATACAGTGGTGGAGATGAGCAGACCTCCCCACCTCAGCGGCAGATCAGTCCACCACCGCAGACCACCAAGGCCAGCTCCACTACCATCCCCCGAGCCCAGGGCAGCAAACAGAGAACAGGGTGAGGAAAGACCCCAATCCACCCCCACCGGTTCCATTGTTGTGTTGATGCACGTTGTAATAGGATGCATTTAAAACAGGTGGGGGGCAGCATGCCGTCCCCCGCCCTAGACTCTTGATGTCTAAAGGCTAGAATACACCGGACACGTCGGCGACACGCCACGTCGTGGCTGCGGCGTTATTTTGATTTAAAACCATTTTAGTCCATCAGATCACTCACACAGAGCTCGCCACAACGCGTCCCAGACATGCGAGACGCCGCCAGCCCGCTAAAGATTCGCACCAGTTTAAAAGGGAGCGCCAGTCACAGCTGTGCGCGTGTGTCACGACATGTTGAGTACTTTCTGACACCGCCATTACCATGACACCGCCGTTACGACGCAGAACGGCTCCTATTACGGCACACAGAAATAAACCGCCACAAACATTACGGCACACATAAACAACAGCTTCATTAAATAACTTACTTACCCATTTTGAAATAATTAGAATTAGGTTCCCACAACACACGACGGCAGCTCTGATCACATATAAACAAAGAATTCACTTCCCGCTTCCAGTTTTCAATTCCCGCGTGATGTTGTGACTATCGCGCGATTATTTTAAGCAGCATCCTACGGCGCGCTGTGTCAGGAGCGCGTCTTGTGTGAGTACAAGACACGCCAACACCGCAGCCATGAGGTGGCGCATCGCTGAGGTATCCGGTGTATTCCAGGTTTCAGAGAGCACCGGCACCAGAGGTGAGGCTGATTCAATACATACAATATACTTACATTGCCCCCTTAGACCCACATATAAACATTCTCATATTCAAAATCAGCATTTAATAATAAATACTCACTTCTATTCATTAACAGTGATCTTTATAAAAGAAACATCATTAATAAAGATTAGCGCAATTTTAGAAATGTTATATTTTCTTCCATTCAGAATAATAAAGTTATGTAACCACTGATTAATAGAAGCAATGGTTTGCCATGTTCTTAAACTAAATCGTTGTCATATTGATACAGTTTGCCAAACAAGTTCCTCATCTTTTTGTGACAAAAATATTTGTATACATTTTACTGAAAGTACTGAAATCTGAGCCAGAGTTTGATGAATTCCTTTGACAGCAGCTTCCATGAATGCAGAACTGATGGAGAACTTCTTGAAGTAATCCAAGTGAGGTTCTCACACAGTGACACAGCATAAGAACCAACTGTGGCTTTGGCTTTGTTTCTCTGAGCTTTTGTTTATAAAATCTTGGCCACAACCTCTTACAAGAAACAGACTGTGCAGTTAGAGTTGACTCATTTATTTAAAAAGATGTCAAAGCCACTGATTCACTCACCAAAACCCTCTCAGTTTCTGCATTATGATTCTCATATTTCCCACTGTGGGTGACTGAAGTACACAGGTGCATTGCTCTGTGGTTCCAATGGACTGATGCTTCTCATGGAGGTGGGCTGCCTAGCAGTAAAAACACAACTTTGTCACACAATGAAAGTGTGTCTCATAAAACGTATTTTATAAGCTTCTATAGAAGTGTGTGGTTTGAACTTCTCAGATTGGATAAAATATATTGTCAGCTTTTCCTTAAAGTTTCTAAAGAGTTAAAGTGCAAAAGATGGGGCTTCTCTAAAGATTGATTTTTCTATTTATTTTTTTAAAATGACACTTTATTCTCTTCCTTAAATATGCTCAAAAACAGTTACCACAAGCTTTTCTAAGGCACATAACGTAATAAACAGTAGGGGTGTAAGAAAAAAATCAATGCACTGAAATATGATATTTTGTGTCACAATATTTTAAAAATGTTCTTAAAGTATAATATTGATTTCTTTGCATTTACATGCAAAATTAATAGTGTTACTTCATTTTTGTGTTTAACATCAAGATCTCGCTTTTATCACCAGTAGAATCGATTACTGCAATGCCCTGCTTTCTGGTCTTTCCAAAAAGAGTACTTCAGGTCTACAACTTTTACAAAACTCAGCAGCCCGTGTCCTGACAAAGACCAGGAAGCGGGAGCACATCACTCTGGTTTGAAGATCACTGCATTGGCTCCCCGTATGTTTTAGGATCGATTTTAAGATACTGTTAATGGTTTTTAAGTGTCTTAATGGTCTTGGCCCTTCTTATCTTTCTGAACTGCTTTTTCCATATGAACCCTCGTGGTCACTGCGCTCCTCTGGCAGCCGTCTCTTAGTCATCCCTAAAGTCAGGACACACACCCACGGCGAAGCTTCTTTTAGTTATTACGGCCCTCGCCTCTGGAACGGACTGCCAGAGGACCTCAGGACCTCAGAGAACGTTCAGGTTTTTAAGAATAGACTCAAGACCCACCTTTTTAGATTAGCTTTTAACTGATTATTATTTATTTAGTTTTTTTATTCACATTTTATTGGTCATTTTACTATTCATATAAGTTCTCGTTATTTTATATGCTACGCATTTTAATCCTCCAGTGTTTCCTCTGTGGAGCCCTCTGCCTTGGGACCGGTGGTCGGCGGTGGCGGCTCGGGCGCTCCCCGGTAGGGCGCGGGTAGTGGCGTGGGTTGCCACCCTCCAATACCCAGGTGTCCTTGGTTGGTGCGTTGGCTGCTGACCTGGTTCTACAGCCGACGAGGCAGAGGGCCCACTTGATGGCGTGTTTCTCATTACTGGAGACATCTGAGTTCAACGTAGTGTTTACTGTGGTTTTGATGTGTATGTGTGGGCGTATGTGTGCCTGGGAATGGGTTGTGGACTGGGAGGGGAGAGTGTCATAATTGTTCTATGTGTGGGAAAGGGAGGGAATGTGGGTTGTATGGGTCATTTTAATCTGTCAAGCACTTTGTGTTGCTCGCTGTGGCATGAAAGGTGCTATATAAATAAAGTTTGATTTGATTTGATTGATTTGATCTCGTGATATTGCAACAGCAGAGTCAAATACTCAGGCAACTCGACACTTTAGTGAGCACATGTGGCTAGATACCACGACAACGTAGCTTTTAAGGCTCTTTTAGCATAAAGCTAATTGTTCCTGCTCAGCGGACAACTGAAGAGGCTAACTTTTGTTTTGACCACTGCTGTGACAGTTTTCCCAACACTTAAATTCATAAATATCACAATATATCATATTACTTGTAGTATCATGATACACGCACTATTCTATTGTTGCCCCTGCATTGTGATGCATCTCATATTGCCAGATGCTTGCCAATACACACCCCTAATGTACAGTATGTATCCCCCAATACTAAAACCACAGAAACTCCATAAAATATAGATAAATAAATCCTAGTATTGCTGTAAAAAAAAAAGACCCTAAAAGTGCAACAATTGTGAGATAACTTTGGGAGGAGGTGGCATCCAAAGCTGTGAATTTAATGAGAATAATTTAAGAACAAATTGGAACAAAAGATGTGGACAGCACTAGAACAAATGTCTCAATCTGTTCCACCTCTTTCATGCTACCATCTCTAGTGAATAACACCCTAAAACTCAGAGCTCGCCAGCAAATGGGGGATGCATAAAATATGGATTGTATCAATGTCACTTCACCAAAAGAGAGAAATGTGTTACCAACAAACAGTCCATCCATCACTGTCCACATTCACAGCAGGTGAAGGCTGAATTCCAGTTAAAGACAACCAGCAGTGTCGTACTGGTACCTGTTTGTTTGGTTTGTTCTGTTTTGTTTCTGTGATTCTCAGGTCTCCTAATGCAACATGCAATGAGTTTATGAAGCAATCAGTCTTTGATATTGCTTTTTTTTTTCCTTTTAATTATGATTTTATTTTCAGTCCTGAAACATTTGAACTTCATCTTTGCTCTCTCCTTCTGGTGTTCTGTTGACCTACTACAGCAATCATGCAAACCCCTGGACAGAAAACCTCGTGAATTTCTCTCTTATGGTTTTCCTGACTCACATTCTGCTGTTTTGGTGAAGCATAAATGTTGCTGTGAAAAGCAGGCATGAGTAAACTCCCCCTCTGGGACCCACAGGACCTTACATCTGACACTGATTAGGTTTCAACGTGCAAAATTCTGGAATTCAAACCAACTTGGATTTATTTTTACAATCTTTTAAGAAGTGATGAAGGTAGCTGCTGTGAAAAAAGAAAACCTGCTACATCATTTCAGCTCTCTCCCAAGCTAAAACCCATAAAACATGGTTGTGTGGTGGTTTATGGGACTCCCTAGAGGTACACCAAAACACAAAAACATTTCAGTTTTTGTTTGACATTTTTACATATAAATAATGCAAATTAGGCAGCACATCTTGAATAGTTTAAGACCTCCAACACAGCCTGGTTATAACAGAAAAGAAAATCAATGTTTTAGGGCACTAAAGAGATCGAACGTTGAACAATACCTGTGTGAGTGAGTGTGTGTGTGTGACTGACACACTAAACAACCTCAATGTAAACACAATGCTCGTTCCACTCTAAGCTCCTCTGAATATTTCTGAAGTTTCCAATAATAAAGTAACTGAATGTGACTCGATAAATCTTCTCTTTGTTCTGTAAAGGAATGCTGGCTGTGCTGGTTTCCTTTGGAACAATTCTAACTTGTCACTTACTTTATATTTAACAACACACAAACACTAACTTGTGCTTTTAATTTCAACACAAAAAAGCAAACTCTCCTCGTTTGTTTGTTTGAAGCAGAAACCTCGGGGCAGAGGATGTCGACTCATCGGAGTCCCCTTCATGTGAGGCAAAGGAGGGAAGGCATTGGTTTGACCTTTTATGGCATTAAAGAGAAAAGGATTACGCTTGACTTTTATCTACCTCTTTGTTATCACTGCCAACACCCCAACCCATACTTCCTATGAAATCAACACTTTGAACAGGCTCTATTTTCAACTGAGGGAATCCAAAGAGTTTCTATTTAAAGTTCTTCTGAGATACAGAACCAGTTTTAAAATGACAGTTTGGATATTTTCAACAGGGATTCTGTGGAAAGGTTATAAAAGATTAATATCTTACTTATCAATAACATTTTGAGTAATCTGTTTGGAAAATTATCCATCCATCACCACTTCTCCAACATTGGGTCACAGAGCAGGTCCAGAAAGAAAGCTCAGACTTCCCTCTCCTCAGCAACACTCTGCAGCTCCTGCTGGGGTTTTCCAAGATGTTCCCAGACCAGAGATGATGTTTGATCCCTCCAGAAAATCCATTTTGTGTCCAAAAAGCCTCCAGATGGAGGCGACCTGGAGACATCCTAATCAGACATCTGGACCACCTCAGCTGACTCCTTTCAGTGAGGAGGAGCAGTGTCCATACTCCAAGTTCTCCTCAGATGACAGAGCTTCTCATCTATAGCTCAACCATCTACAGAGGAAGCTAATTCAGCCACTTGTATCCAGGATCGCATTCATTTGATCCCAATCCAAATCTTGTTACTTTAAATGAGGGTTGGGACATAGATTGACCAATAAACTGAGAAAAGTTCACCACAACATACTGGAGCAACGTCATCATTAAGATGAAGCTCTGTGGGTTCAGCTAAAAAAAATTGAACTCTTCTGCTTGAAGCAAAAACTCACATCCAACACGGAGAAAGATTTCCACCTTTTTCCAGTCGAGAACCAATGACCAACTGTTCCTCAGGGGAAGAATCAGACAGAGATATACAAAGACCTTGATGAAGAACAACAACAAACAGGGTCCCTCTCTTCAAGAAGGAAGACGGCACACCCAGGCCGGGGAGAGGAGCTCGTCAGTGACTTTGACATTGATATTCCTGCAGAAATTTCTTGGCTGCAATAGAGATGCTACAGCTATCTGTTGCTCCTATTTGCATACTGTAACAACTAAATTATTTGTAAATAGACTAAAGTATATGAGTAAACAATTGATAAACAATTAATTTAAAAACTTTTTTGTTCTGTGGAATCAGAATACATTACTGTAAGACAGCAGAGGTCCTGCAGAGAGTTGGGACCATTATTTTTATGTAGTTGTTTTGTTAATCAACCCAAATGAACTTCCTCTGATCATCTAAGATGATCTTCAAATTTACATTTTTCAGTTTCTACAATAAACATCTGGATTAGTTTTAGTGCAAAGCAGACCATCAAACACACTAGGTAACGTGATGAGGAGGAGATGGTGGGTGGGGTTGTTGCCATGACCTATAAGTGAAAATGAAAGCCTGAACCACTGTAACATCAGGGCTTCAAACACACATCCCAGCTCCTCTTTAAAGCCTCCACCCTGTCCCCCTTTTAGCACAGGTGGCAGGTTAGTGCTATTTACAAGGAGGGAAGAAAACACATGCTTGTTATTATAGATCAGCTCGTGTAATCAGTGTTGTAATCAGTGTTGTGATCCTGTTGCTTTTTGGTCACTGTATAACAGAACATTTTATGACAGAGGATGGACACACGCTCATGGTTTTCACCATCAAACTCAGGGTTTTCTCCAGTTCACACCAACTATCCCTACCCCAAATTATGTGTGTGCATACACATAAAAAAAAACATGGTTTCACAAAACCCAACTATCTGCAGTAACAGCACTGAGTGAACACGTTCAGGTTTAATGGCAATAAGCTGTGGATTTGCTGTAGTCCAACAGGCTTTAAAGCAATAAATGTGAGGAGGAGCCTGTTCCAGTGTTCATTCTCTATATCTGAGTACAAAAGGTCACAATTTATTTATCCAAAAGTTTTTTTATATGTATTACAAAAATCTAATGACTATGTGAGTAAATATTGTTGCAGTGGCTGTTGCTAGCTGTGGTTACAAGGTGGCTGGTGTCATGAACGTGGCACGAGTCGGACCCATAACGAGACCCAGACAACAGGATATATCAAAAAAGGGTATTTTATTTAGAAAAAAGGGGAAAGGGGAAGTGGAAAAAGCCGTTTGCCAAAAACGGAACAAGGAGGTGAGTAAATACTGAGGAGCAGATCTCACCACAGGAGGTAGGGGCTGAGTCCGTGATCCAAAAGCAGGGTGGTCAGAAACGGTCCAGTCAGAGATGAGGCAGGCAGAATCCAGAGAGGGCAGGCAGAGATGGTAATCCAATACAGAAGGAAAGATCAAAAAACCAGTAAATCCAAAACGAGGTCCGGCAGGGAGCAGGCTTGAGGCAGTGGTCAGGAGACAGAAAAACTATGGTCAAGAACAAGAACTATGAACAGAAACGCTATGACTATGGTCAGACTATGAGGCTAGACCACTGAGTGGCAAACAACATCAGACGATCTCGCAACGAGTGGCTGCAGAACTGAGGTATATATAGGCAGAGGGACAGGTGGAAACAATGACAGGCAATCAGGGACAGAGAAAGCGGGAGCAGGGCAAGCAGATGAGTAAGTAAGTAAGTAAGTAAGTAAAGTTTATTTATATAGCGCCTTTCACAGATATACATCACAAAGCGCTTGACAATATAAACAAAGGGAGGGAGGGGCAGAGAGCAGGAGCCGAATCCATGACAGGCTGGTGCCAGTTGTGGCATTAAAGCCTGAACCTGCTGGTGGACACCAGAGGTTAGGAGAGCTGTCAGGCTGAAGAAGTAGGTCTACAGGACACGACTGCTCACACTGTTTACAGTGGAGATGGGGAGCTGTTGACATCAAAATGAGCTATAGTCGGGTGGTGGAAGGAATACATTGAGGAGCATCTCAATCCCACCAACACGTCTTCCTATGAGGAACCAGAGCTGAGAGACCTGGGGATGGACTGTCTGATCTCTGGGGCAGAAGTTGCTGAGGTAGTCAAAAACTACACAGCGGCAGAGCCCTGGGGGGGGGGGACGAGATCCGTCCTGGGTATACCAAGACTTCAGATGTTAGGACTGTCTTGGTGGATGGTCTTTTGTTAAGAGCCATTCAGTCTCTGTACCAGAGGGTACCAGAGAGTTCATAACCTTTATGGACAGGATTTCTAGGTGCAGCCGTGGTGTGGAGGGTGTTGGTCTCTGCTTTTTGCAGATGATGTGGTTCTCCTAGCTTCATCAAGCAATGGCTTTCAGCTCTTGGTGGAGAGGTTTGCAGTCGGGATCTGGTCAGGATGCCTCCTGGACACCTCCCTGGGAAGGTGGTGGAAGGTGTTTCAGGCATGTCCTGCCAGCAGGAGGTCCCTGCAGGTCAACCCAGGACAAGCTGGAGAAAGTACATCTCCAAGCTGGCCTGGGAGTATGGGGTCCCACTGGAGGAGCTGGAGGTGGCTGGGTAGAGGACAGTCCCTGCTACCCAGACCCTGATAATAAGCAAGGCAAGGGTTAATTATAATTAATATCAAAATTTGTCATTTATTACTCATCTGAGTCATCTGTAGGAGCAACTTTATATTTCAGCTGAAAGCCCAGGGATCAAATACTACAAACTAAAAAATGGATTTCCTTGTAATTCCCTCAGAGGATTTGATTCATAAATACCCTCAAGTCTGACTGATATAATGATTATATTATAATCATTTAAAGTGGCTTTGAGAGGCTTTAGCATCAGTTTAAATCAGCGGTTTATATCAAACAATAGAAGGTTAAGTCCTATTCAGGCATCTCTCTAACTCCAACAGAAGCATAATCTCCATGTTGACCCACTTTCTGCATCGTTATTGGCTCACAGTCCAGTGATTGTCAGGGGGGACAAAGGTCACCAGCTGTCATTTACCATCGTATTTACTGGGAAGCAGTTTAGATTATCAGCATGCTTATCCAAGGAAGTAAAGACCAGTTTACCCAGTATGGTGTGGATGAGCTTGACTGGTTTACATGATGCCCTGACCCCGACCCTTCATTAAAATCAGGTGATGCAGATGTCAGAAATACACTAAGGTTTTTTCTGAAACTTCTCACAAAAATCACTTCTTTTCTGTCAATATCAACACAATGAGCAAGGCACTGCAGAGAACTGAACCCCATCTCATACTGAGACCATTAACAGCACCCTTTGCTTTTTGGTGGGAATTATGGAGGAAAAGCTGTGGAACTTGGTGGTGACCAGAGCTTTTCTCTTTGCTGTAGTGAAACGTCAGGCTCTAACCTTTAGAGGTGAACTTAATGTACCTTCTCTAAACTGTTCAATGTTTCAGTACTTTCTGCCACATATAAAATACACACAACAAAACTGAAATAAGTTTTTATTAAACAAGATGAAATATATTCAGGATCACAAAATACTCACATGTTATACCATGTACTGGAACTATCATATCTGAATTATTGTGCAAAGGTTTAGGGCAGCTGTGGAAGGAAGATAAGCTTTATGAGGCAAAAAGCTTATTTTGGGATTAGCATAACAGGTTTAGCAACATGTTGTAATGGACAGAGCAACCAGAAAGGAATTATCTGCATTTCAGAAGCTTTCCATTCCCTGAAATCCCACATTATTTTAAAGATAAAGAAGGTACCGCCGCTACTTCTTAGCAAAAGCTCTTAGTTATAAACTCATCAAAGGAGGGGCGGTATGCACTGCTTCAAGGAAGACTAGGCTCATGTTTCCTACATTTCTGCAGGAATGTCAGGTGAAAATTATTACTGTGAAAGAAAGAAGGAGTTGATGATGGGTGAAGTTGAATCTAACTCAGTATATATCATGGTTTAACTCCCAACTTATCAGGCTTGTCTGACCACAGCTTTCAAAATCGATCAAATAAGTTTTAGTGCATAATAATTAGGTGCCGTTTTCTAAATGTTTTAATGTAAAACTTTGGAAAAACTCCTGAAGATACAAGCCTCATAAATCCTGTTTTCTTTTATTTGTTGCCCTGTCCTTTTAAAATAATGATGCCACCATATAAAGCCATGCAACACAACGGGCCCTGAGCCAGTGACAACATGTGTCTCTGTTCACTGAGAACAGCAGGAGAAAGTCTGTGACAGTGCTTTAAACTTTAAGTGAAATCGTATTATAACATATATTTTTTATTAGACATGGAATTTAATTTATCATTGTGAACATATGTTTAGTGTTTTTCTGTGTGTAAATCATCACTAGTAGCTGCTGCATGAACAAACTGGAAAACGCACCTTGAATAGCCTGAACCTGATTTTGACATAAACCCTGTATTAGTAATATTTCACCTTCTTTTGAAACCATCAGAATATTTTAAATGTTTTAGTACTATATGGACTACAATATCAAGTGGTTGACCTGCCTGTTAAAGCTTTAATATAATTAATATCTGTTTAATAGGGGCTCAAATATAACAGCTGCTCAAATCAACAAAACAGACTATTAAATGATAAATAGAATAATATTGCTTACATACTAAAATACAGCTGGATCTGTGTCTGAATGAGTATTTTTATTCATTTATTTTAATTTGATTGAGCCAAATCATTTCCATTCCTTTTACCAGCTGAACTCTGAGTGATGCATGTTTCATCAGGTCACTTTGATTTCTGTCCTTTACATCATGAAAGGAGTTTTTATGTATCAGGGACAGATTCATTAAAACAACACCATGAACCGCCATCATGATGATTCGCCGGCTTTTGTTGCCAACGCTTTTAAGATGAAGGTAAATTCACAAAGCTGCTCTAACAGCCTGGATCACAAAATCTAGAGAACAGAAAAACACCAGCTTCAACTACGTCAGAGGTCAAAACAGACTCTGCACTTGAAACAGAATAATAAGTTATAGAGTTAGATCTGAGAAGATTCAAGACAAAAGACAGGTAGTAGTTTTGCCTCTGTGTGTGTGTGTGTGTGCACAACTCCATCAGGAAAATATTGTTGAATACTTTGATGATGATATCAGTTCCTAACACACACCATGAGTAAACACACAGGTCAGAGCACACTGCCTGCTGTGTTGACTTCCTGTTGAACAGATCAATCCAGAGTTTGTTTTAAACTTTAGGAAATCATTAAATGAAGAATGTCATGGACAGACAGACAGATGGAACACTAAAATATTTGAGGTGACAGCAGTTTTACTGGTGGAGATTTGCTGCCCTCCTGTGGCTGCTGAGGGTATTACTGTGGTCACAAACTGGTGTCTGCTTCTGAGTTGTCATTTGAAATTACTGCTCAAATAACTGAAATGAAAAGTTTCATTTAGACAGAACTTTTATCTCCAGAATGTTCTGTCAAAAGCCAGGAAACCCTGAGGGGATCTCCTCTAGGTTCTGCATCTTCAGCTGAGAAGGGAGAGAGGGGTGTGGGCTGACACAGGGGGAGTAAAGAGAGTTAAAACAAAACTAACAGAACTCATTGATGACAGCCTTACTATCAGGTATAAATTGTAGGTGTATTGATGTGAGCTGCTTTGTGAATTGGATGATTAAACTTTTCCAGAGTAATGAGGAAAACACAGTAGCCATTTTTAGCCACTTAGTTCATGTATCTTTTATTTTACTACCAGGGGCCTCAGTAACACACGAAAGTTCTAAATAAAACCACAACAACTTGACTCCTCTTTCTCCTCATGCTGGCCACCAGTATGGTCACGTTGCAGTGGAATGGTATCCTCTCCTTTGAGTGGATTTTTGGCACACATTTTGACTTGTGTTTATTCCACTGATGTACACTCCCCAGTACCTCCCAGTGAAGGTGACTAATCAAGCTTTCCAGTGATATGAACCACAGCTCCAGTTAGAGGAGAAATGATTGACTAACCTTACACTCCAGGCTTTCTGAGTACATATTACACAATGTTCCAGTGAACCGTTTCCTATTAAACTGTCTGGTTCCGTGACATTTGTCACGTTAGTCAATGTGACTCTTGATCCACCAGTAGAACATGTTAGGTGTTCCACTCATTATGTGGTGTTACCCTGACAGGATCTCAACACATTTTCATCCCCAGGTGGTTTTAATCTGTTTAACTCTTACTTCAAACAGCTTCATTTTTACAGTTTGTATTATTTCTGCACATCATATCCCTCTGTTTTTGTTTCCTTGTTTTCAGAATATTTAAAAATGTCCATCCATCCATCCATCCATCCATCCATCCATCCAACCATCATTTATGCAGGTACAAGCTACTTAGAGAATACCTTGAAAATAATGGATTTTTAGCAAACTGTCTTATGTAGCTTAACAGTATAATCAGCACATATGGTATAGACCTACTTGGGACCATAATGGACCTGTAAGGCCTTCAGAAGGTGAACATATTACTAGTAGGCTCAGAACAAAGAACAACTGGACTTTTATAGTGTTCTTGAAGATGTTTCACTTCTCATCCAAGGAGCTTTTTCAATTTAATTATTTAAAAAAAAAAGCAGACTAAAAAGCTTTGACCATGCAGTGAAATCCTTGTTAATGTGAGCTAGTTTGCTAATCGAAGCCCTGATCCTCCTCCTGGGAGTTGTTGGAGCTTTAGGATCAGAGGGATGATTTATATTTAATCATCCACTTGTTTTTAATCAAATCTGTGTGATTTTATACAGCAAACTGGGGTCATTACAGTGATGAGGAAGTTTATTTTACACATAGTGCAGATGTAAAGAAATGTTCAAACACAGTGAACTATTTTGTGTCCTGGTGCAACGAGCTTGGATGTGTCAGAGAGCAGGATCAACAACGAGGTGGTGTCCAGACTTCTCAGGCCTGAACGGGTTCATCAAAGTGGACCTCTCTTTCATTAAAGAGATGAAAGTCAAAACCTGCTGCAACCAGCTGGTGGTGCACAGTTACCCTGACTGGCAGGTGACCATAGAACACTAGGTTAACTGAGTTTTGTTGCCATGTAGTGACTGGGAGGAAAAGCAGCTCTCTGCACACGAGTCTACAGCGCCTGAGTTTAAAGAACACCAGCCTGAGGGAGAACTTCTGTCTCTCATGTACCTACCTACCGTTATCAATCTGAGAATCACTGAAACTGTAAGAAATATTTAGTTATAAATCAGGAGACGACCTGATTCAAGATGGCCGCCACAACAGATCAATATTAGCAAAAACCAAATTAGCTTAAACCCAGTTGATTTGATGTGTGATTCTGATGTGAGGGTGAGTTACAACCGCTCTACAGCTGCCCTGTGGCTTGTCAGATAAAACAACACACACACACACACACACACACACACACACACACACACACACACACACACACACACACACACACACACACACACACACACACACACACACACACTGACACAGAGGCTAAACTTTATTGCACCCTTCCCCTTTAGCGGGTGACGATAATAGCATTCTTTCAGAGCACACGCTTCATACAGCTATGACACTAAAAACCAGGTTGATTTGAAACGACTACATTTTAAGTCAGTGACCAAAAGGTGTCAGTGTTGCACCGCAGAAAATAAATCAACAGTCTGGTGACAAAGGGAGAATGAGAAATAATATCCTGATTTTGAGTCTGATCCAGGTTCTGATCATATCCTAGCTGTGTTCACATTAAACATGAGACGTTTGGTATTTCATGCATGTTGTTATTAATGTACTCCTGTAAGAACAGGATGACTAAAAGCCAGAGATATCAATAAAGCTGCATTGATCAGGTTTATATTCAAATATAGATCTGGTCTTCCTCAAAACCAGGAATGATGAAGATGTTCAGACACACAACAATACCAGAGGACTACTGCACACAGCATCCTGGGAGGTTTTACTTTACAAGGCTGGAATAAACAAACCATTGAGTCTATTATATGGCTTCGGCAGTTTAAAACAAACAAGTACAGCTAAATAGTAAGAGTGTAATAAAATGTTCAGCACAGAATGTTATAAACCTTTGATTCCAGAAACAGTGACAACTATGTGCAACGTCCCCAAGATCAGATAAGATCATCAAATTATTATTTTGTTAAGATTACACATTTAAGAGGAAAATCTTTAATGATCTGCAACATTTTTTAATGTTTTTGTCCTTCATAAAATGCCAGACGTCTGTAAAATAATAAACTGAAGTGCACCTTTATCAGAAGGTGATCCTCCATATTGATGTATTTTTCTAACAATCTAAACATGACAACCTGATAATAAAACTCCAGAATTTTGATCATAGGATTTGGTTTTAATGCCACCCCTACTGTCGTTAGCCCCATCTGGTTGCACTTTAAAACTCTCTGGAGACACCCCTGCAGTTCATAACAGGTGATAATCCAGCAGATACTTGAAGAGAACCCACGACCAACTGAGTCACAGCCATGAGATTACTGTAATCCCATTTAATGTCCGTTACTTCCTGAAACTGCAGACTGAAAGCACACAAGTGAAAGTGAGAGGACATGCGAACCTAAAGAGGAACCATTTAGAGACGAATGTCAACAACATAAAAGATTTAGAGCTTTTTCACACGGTCAGCTGATAAATGATGTCCTGTGTTTGACACCAGGCAGCTCCAGCCGTCACACAACACTTTGTCCTGTGTTTAATTAACAAGACAAAGGTTTATTTATATAGCATCACAAAGCAATTTACTATCATAACCAGTGAACTAGACATTAGCATCTAGAGTAAGAGCTGGGTCAAAGAGGTCACCAAGATTTCTAACCGAAGGTTTGAAGCTGACTAAGAAAATCCCTGACTTTAGAACACGCTTGTCCAGAGCACAGATTCAGTCATTCAACTGTACAAACTTCCCAGCATCCAGTTTTTTTTTTTATTGAGTCTAAACACTTCTGCAACAGCTGTAGATTAAAGGCATACTTTGCAACTTTTTCAAATTTTTTTAATATTTTCCTTGAGAAATTATTTGTTAATATGATCCTTTGCAGTGTTATTGAGAAGTCACTCAGCCCCATCTGGTGCTCAGATCCAGAATACCACCATTGCAACTTCTCATTCTCCAGTCCGGTGCCCCGGAAGTCTCACAAAGCCACGTATCTCACGAGGGTTAGACTAACCCAAAGTGGCTAGCTGTTATGCTAGTGCTAGAGAGTTTTTAGCTCATGAGTCCTGATTTTTTTTCCATCTCTCCCTGCTTGAACACAGCTGATTTCTTTGAAGGAGTAAATAACCGCTCATAGAAAGCAATGAAGGCTGAGGAGACATTTCACAGGTGTTTCTGAGCAGAAACAATGGTGATGTTTTTCTGGCAGTGATTTAAAACGGACACCAGGGGGAGCCAAAACAAGCAAAACTGCATAGTATCCCTTTAATGGGGCTTAAAGGAGATGCACAGTTGAATGTCATCATAAGATGGTAGATTTCTTTGAAATAGTTCAGGATGTTCTGAAGCCTATCAGGCTGCAGGTGATGGTCAACAGTGTTGAACACTGCAGTCAGGTCCAGCAGAACCAGAATAGAACAATCTCCAACATCACTTCCAGTCAGAATGTCACTGGAGACTCTAAGAGGAGCTGATTCAGTGGGATGAGGTCTACAGAAACCTGACTAATCAAAGATGCTATATTCATCCAGAACTGTTTAAGACACAACCGTTTCCAGGATCTTGGAACTAAATGATAATTTAGAGATTTATCTCCTTTAATAAATGAAATACACCATTTTCTATTTACTCAGGTTATCTTTGGTGTGTTTGCTGATCTGAAACATATAAGTGTGACGAGTCAGCAAAAAAAACAGAAGAAATCTGTAGGGGGCAAATCCTTTAACTGAACCATAAAGCACCATCATGATCTTGTTTTGTCAACAATACAAACATTTAGTTTGTTTTTGCTCATTCGCCCTGCAGCATGTTCAGCTTCTCCTCAGCTATTCCTGTTTTAGTGAGAGATTAAAATAGATCATAGCTACAAACTGATGAATCAGCCTCCCGTGGTATTTGTTGTAAACTATAGCCTCCGAACTCAACTTGTTTTGTTCATTTTCTCCTCTACGTTGTTGTCCTGCTGCAGCACACGCTCCTGTTGCCTGCTGAGGCTCACAGGTTGTGTCTGAACACAGAGAAAGAATCACACTTGATGCATGCACATTTTAAAGATTTTTCAGCTTGTCAGCACCATTAATGACACACTTGCTAACAAATATCCATGGATAAAACTGACTTAGCACACTTTTACTAAATAGTTTGGTCAAGATTCTAACTGTCCATGGTGCAGTGATAGTCTCTCCTCCTCACAAGGCTCTGTTTCACAATACAAACCTTCCTCGGTGTGCAGGTGGTGAACTGTGTTTCCATTAAATTTGATTTTTCAGCAAAAAAGTCATACAAAACCCAGAGAACGCCTTACTGTCAGAGTTGCTGTGGCTAACTGGGGATTCTTGTTTCACGGCTGTATTTTGGGCCTGGACGTCTCTCACCATCATTTTTGAACTGTTTCACAATCACAACCCTCCCATATTTTAAGAAAGAGTTGTGAAACAGTTTTGTGTTTTAACAGGTCAAACTGCACAAGACCTTTCACAAATGAGAAGTTTAAAAGACATAAAAAAATAATTCAGATAGTTTGAATATTGTAGCCCATACAAAGGAACACAACCCACTTTTGGGACCACTGCAGCTGGTTTTTAAACACTAATATCATCTGTGCAGTAAATGCTTCATGGAGTAGCTGGGTGGAAATAAAATGTGACCTAAGCCCTCCACCAGAAGGGCCACAGAGAGCTTTCCTTTTGGGGGGACTTGAAGTTTGGCCCCCTGGCTGCAGCTTGAGTCACGGGGTGAGGAGGGGGAGGGAGGAGAGGAGAGGAGAGGAGAGGAGAGGAGGGAGGGGGTGAATCTGCAGGACTCGGCTCACCACGCCTCAGTACGGTGAGTCCGTCAGCCATATTGACTACTCTCCTGTGGTGTGAAACTGGCGGAGCGTCAGAGCGCTCCGGTAAGCAGCGCAGAGGACGGGCAGCTCTATTTTTAGTCGCTGTGGATATTTAAAGTCCTGCTGGAGGGGTGACAGCTCGACACATCCTCAGCGGAGCCTCCAGGCGTTAGAGGTGAGTTTCATTAAGCCTCAGTCACCTCCTCTTCTCCGGTAACGAGCCCCTATCAGGACATCTCTCAGATCCCAGGCAGCTCGGTTCCGACTCGGCTCCCGCTTCTCCGTCTCTAACCGGCGCTTCAGGACGGGAGGTCGGGTGAGTCAAAGGCAACGCACCCTACCTGGATGGTGTCTCTTGTCGCCAAGGTGCTGTGTGTCAGTAATGTTACGCAACAGAGCAGCGGGGTAATAAGATGCCTCCTTAAAGCGCTTCATCCGCCTCCGAGTGCAGCAGCTCTCAGGTTTATCAGCCGCTGTAACTCGGGTTGTTTCTACCTGGAGCTCAGGCGGAGACAGTTTGTAACTTTGGTCTCTCTCCGCTCGCTGACAGCCTCCAACCAGCGGAGCTAGCAGCTGCTGCTTCACGCGCTCACCGGGAATTTAAATCCCGCTATTTCTGCGCGTGACGTCTCGTTTTTATTGGGAACTGATAATTTATTTAGAGAATTTGAGTAACCTGTCAGCATGGGCCTTCACCTGGGTAGGTTTAGATGTTTATTATCCGTCAGAAACCGGATTATTCAGCGTTTTGAACGTCCTGAATACGGTCACAGACTGGGTTGCCAGATTGTGGGAGAAACAAGCAACCGGGTCTGCGAACACTGTTTAACAGCTTATTATCCTTTTTATTTTTGTGGAAATAAATTGGACATTGAATGTTAATCTATGAAAAATAAAGTCCTTGCCTTTTGAATTATTCCTCAGATTAAATCCAGTGCTTTAACCCAAGCTGTATTTTTGTGTCAATTTTTATTTTTTTTTAGAAACATGGATACGACCTCCCAGGCTAGACCAAATCAAATCAAATCTAAAACAAAATAAGACAAAACAGATGTTAAATCATTTGAAAAGCATGTATATTTCACAAAAAAAAGACATAAAACCACTTATTAAACATTCATAAACAGTAGCGAAAAAACTAAATTGTGAACAGATTAAAATAAAAAAACAGTTTTAAACTGTTAAAAACATAATTGAACAATATGATTTGAAATTAAGAAAACTATCAAGTGTAAAACCAACAAAAAAACTAGTAAAGATAAAAAAAGTCTAATATTTAAAAGTAAACCTTCAATAAAAACTAAAAGATGCAGGAAAGTCATTCTGATTGACCCAACCTTTGTTAGTCACAAGCCCAAATTAACACATCTCTTATTATTTTCAAGCGAATTTAGAGAAAAGCACCAAGTAGCTTAGAATAAACCGACCTGGCAACTGTGGTCCCAGCACGCGCACACACCTGAAGCTAGCGGTCCATTTGGCACAGAACCGACAAGGAGCTGCTGATTGGCCTCAAAGCCGTTCACGTCTTTGATTGGTTAATATGCACGTCGCTCCTCCCACCCACCTGCTCGGGGACCCGCCCCCCCGGGGACTAAATTACAGCTCATCTGAGAAAGAGGCTCTGAGCTTCATGACATCAGATCCCTTTGACGGCTGGTTTTAGATTTCTCTCAGTGGCGCTTTTTTTAATCATGTAGGTCAAAACCAGAGGAGGATATTAATTTATTCTGATCATCTCTGACCAATAGTCAGTTCATCCCTTTACGGAAGACTTAAGAGTTCATTATTATCTATTTATAATATTTTCATTTTGTTTCTGATGATTACCCCACAGCATGGACTCTTTTTAGAATTTTGCTTTTTTTGTAAAAGATTCTTTATAACAGGTGTGATGTGTTAAAAGAAAAAGAAACAAAAAGGTGTGTTTCTGTGTAAATTACTAACTTCCCTGTTGGTAGCTTCTTGAATGGCCTCAGTTAGGAGAAATAGAGGTTTTATTGTGTTTAACGTCAAAACAGCTCCAGCCTCCAAATAGTCTTGGAGATCCAAGCAAACATTATGAAACCTTTAGGAGTAATAGTTTTAAAGAGATGCACCTATTCAGGTTTTGAAGGCTGATACTGGTGATGATTGTTGGACAGCTGTAACCAGTAGAGAACTATTATTTCAGAATACAATGTTTATTAACCCTTTAACTTCCCCGTCAAGCAAAAGAGCAATGATGTTTTTTTATTTATTTTATATTTATTTGAGGCAGTAAGGGTTATAATAATATGTAAATAAGTTTTAAAAAATACCATATTATGTAGTAACAGTAATAATAATGCAAGACAATTATTAACTTTTTAATAATCAACATGTTTTTAGATATTTTTTACTTTAGTTTATACTGTAAAGTTCAGTTCACTTCAATAAGATATAGATTAAAGTGTCGACCTGCCAGTTAAAGGGTTTATTTTCAATTTAACTTGAAAAATATGATCCTGGAAGTAAAAGTGTTCATGTGTTTTTGTTGGTTCCCTAACGATGTTCATGGACTTCAAACAAATTGGATTTTTAAATGTCAGATCAGCTGATCGTGATGAATATCGGCCAGTTTAAGAGATTGGAGATGTTTTAAGATCTTGGCTGTGATTAGACCAGCTCATCAGTCTTGTAGAATTTAAACTATTTCGCTTTCTGAAAGTGTTTTATACCAGGTAATTATTTATAAATGGACAAAAACATCAGTGCTCTTCCTCCCTGGTTGAGTTTAACAGGATGTGATTTCCCTTCATTCACAAACCAAGCAGATCAGGAGTGAAAGGAAACGGAAAAATGAGTTTAGAGTCTGCCTGAGACGTTGGCTGAGTGTAGTTTTCACACACCAGCTGCCACTGTTAGACTGTCTGCGTCTCATCTGCTGGTTGTCGTTCACAGTAGGTGAGGATTTGTCTCACTAAGGCTGTTGTTGAAAATCTGCACTGACCTTTCTGGGATATCTGTGTTTCTCCCCGTTTCATTTTTCCATAATGTATCATTTCTGCTTGTAGTTTGTACTGAAGATGTTGAAACTGGTGCATTGATCCACTGAGACCCAAAGGCTCTACCAAAGATTAATTGAGCACAAATTTTTGTTCAATCATTCACTCAATTGCTAAAGAGTGTGCATGCATAGGTAACAAGTAAACTATGTTAAAGTTGATCTAAGAAGTGACCCTTCAGCAGGTTAAGTGTAGTTTTAGATAATTAGTTAAACCAGGTCCCTCTACTAAAAGCTCAAGTCATATACGTCCTAACAGAAACAAATCCTTTAAATAATTGTTCCATAATAAATGAATATTTTGTAATAGGGCTGCTCAATAGTAAAAAGTCCGAGGAGAGCTGCAGGAGCCTGGATGTACACTGTAAACAAAATGTACAACAACAATGTGGAACAACAGTAATGAAACACAAGCAGCGACGCAACTGAATTAATTAAAAACAAACATAATGATAATAATAAAATGATTAAATACCATCTATTTACTGTACCCTAAGCTGTGTGCACAGTAAACAGTTATTAATTGCAGCTGGTTTGTGTGAGCTAAGTGATTTTATGGCCTGTGTGTTTTGTGTCTAAACCTATAAGTTCATGTACTTTTATGTGTTTTTTTTTTGTGTGTATGTGTGTCTGATTGTAAGTATTACTATGTGTTGTAAGTATTACTGCATTTACCACGAGGCACTTGTGAGTTTAGCCTTCAGAAAGGGAGGAAGTTTGCATCATTTGGAGTGATAAAAGCATGCTTGGGAAGCAGAATGTGTGTAAATCATAGCTCACAGGTTGTGGCTTAATTTTTGATTAAGTTAATAATCATCAGACTAATGAAATGGGTTTTAATTGCTGTGTGTCTGTTTGTGATGAGGACTGTAGGTTCAGAAGTATCATCAGAGCCAGCAGGTTCACCGACACACACTATCGAGTTTCTCTCACTTCTGTTGCCCTTTCAGCTTCTCTCTGTCCGGCTCTCACTTTCTTGACTCAACTTTCACGATTTCTGCATCCCCATTTATCCTGTGCTCTTTTGAAAAAAAAAAAAAGACCTCTTTTAATGAAATATTCTGACAAAATGGCAGCAACCCTAAAAAAAAAAGTGAACACTAAATAGTTAATTTATTGGGATTAGATTCTTGTATAATCAGACATTTTTGTATTCCTCCTATGTTTCCTGTTTTAGGCTCAGATGTCTTCTGTCCGGTGTCCGGAGCTCCAGCTTTGATTCAGATTGCTTGTGTTTGACTTCCCCCTTTTATTTGTATGAAGGTGACACAGAAAACAACCCACAGCCATCAAAAGCACTCAAAACAGGTTCTGATTGCAACATTTACTCTGCGTTTATGTTGGTGGTTTTTCCAGGTCAGACCCTGATAAGCAGGACGTTGTGTGCTGTTCAGCTCCATTCTCATCCTGAGGAACTCCAGATCTCAAACTTAGCAGTTATCAAAATGTCAAGCTGTTGGATTTAAAGTGTATACATGTGAGCAAACACAACTGTGTGTGTCTGATACCCCCCTACCCATAGTAGTAAATGCAGTAAGCTTGTCAGTGATCGATCATTTTTAAATATCCATCAACTCAGATACTGTTTAGCATCTTGAATTTCACTGAACAGTCCTCCATGTGTTTCTGAATCAACAAACTATGCTCTCATTTATTAACAGCAGAAATGGATCAAAAGATTTAAAATGCAAGCAACATTAATAAAACGATGGGTTTAAAACAGTTTCATGGTGCAGTGCAACTAGAATAGGGATGCTGGTTTCTAGGCAACAGAAAGAGGAAATTGTGCAAACAGCTTCATCATGTGAAAATTCATGAACAAATCCTGAACTACAGCTAAAGAGGGAGATAACCTCAAGTCAGAGTCTTTGATTCAAAGCTTCATTTAATCCACTTGACTGCTCAGTGTTTCACAAGCAGCTACTTCTGTTTCACAACATGCTTTCATTACGTTACGTGAAATAAAGGAAGAGAGGGTAAAAAGGGAAGACAAACTAAAATAGAGAACAAGCCGAAAGTTGGGGGGACGCATTAAGAAAGTCATATTCTACAATGTTTCTGCTGTAAAACTAAACTAACTCATGAGTTCTGTGGTTTGGTAGGTAGGGCTGCAATGGTTAGTCAACATAATCAATGATGTCAGCTACAAGAAATTAATCATTTAGATTTTTATTGTTGACTTGTCATAAACCCAGCATTCAGTAGCTCTGATCACTAAGAATCACATAGTAGGTTTTGTAACTGCAATGCTCTATGTGATCTTCTGGGAGCTATATCAGTTGTTTATTGTTTACCACAGCCCTACCAACGAAGAAGAACTTCTAAGGAGCAGGAGAACGTAAACACAAATGTGATTGTGCTATGATGAATCAGACAGGGGAGTCCAACAACCAGAGACTTTCAAAAGTGTGGAACACGTCACCGATCGTGCAAAGCAGCTTCCATGTTGCATCATGTATAGGAAAGTTTGACTGGACATTCTTTAAATATAGTGTACAGATCCACTCAGGTCCTGGTAGCACACAGAGCTGTTATCATTCAGCTTCACCAGAGGTTCTAAGAAGTTCTGCTGTCTGGGCTGTTATGGGTTAATTCATGGTTCCACATCCTTCTGAGTTAATCTGACCACTAAACCTGTGAGATTTAAATATGGTGGTCTTTATCTGTGTGTGTTTGATTCTCAGTGCAGCCCAGATCTTTGTTCCTGCTCAAACTCAGACAATAAATATGTAATGGAAAAACTCCAGTTAAACACAGAGCATACAAAGGGCAAACGTTGAGCCTTGAGTGGTGAAAGAAGAACCAGGATGCTTGTTTTTAGGAAATATTGTGAGCAGATTTGTCATCTACCTTTTAATTATTTGTATATATTTAGATCATTTATCATTTAAAGGACTCAAACCTGCATTGAAACCCTGGTTAGAAAACACTCATCCTTTTCTTCTTCCTGTATTTTTAGTAGATGGTTGATAGTCCAGCACATTAGTGCTACCATTAGGCTGGAGTGAGACAAGCTTTGACTCAGCAGACCTAATATACAGTGTTTGTAGGTAGTATTAATACGTGTGTATGTGTGTGTGTGTGTGTGTGTGTGTGTGTGTGTGTGTGTGTGTGTGTGTGTGTGTGTGTGTGTGTACACTTTAGAAGGGTCCAAACAGCTTAATCACACGGATCCAGAGAAACACGCCAAGTCCTTAAGGCTGGTTGCAAACATGTTTGTCTTTAGCATTAAAATAGGAGAATTCTTCATTTTGTGGAGGACTTGATTGTGTTGAGACTCAAATCAGAGAAAAAATTAGAACAATTCTGCAGAGTGTAAGGTAACAGGTGGGTATATACTTGATATCTCAGCGTTGTTCCTCAAGTGACTGTCAGTGATCAAGTATAAATTCTATTATCAAACTTTCATCCATCTGCATCTAATTACTAGTTTAGTTTCTCCCACATGCTTTAAAGCATCACAGTGCCTCCTATCTGGAAAATTCTCCATGCAGTTCAGTGTTTATCAGGCCTGGAGATGTGGTGGAAGATGAGAACGTTGGTAGCTGAAGTAGAGCTGGGCGATACGGCCAAAATTTCACATCCCAATGTAGCTAAAACATACGAAACCTAGATAAACATATGAAACCTAGAACACCTCCTTGTGAATCTCCCCCTCCACGGTGGCCTGACATGATCATACAAATCAGGTAACATGACTTTAGTCATGTGTTTTCAGCTGGGTGTTTCATATCTCGGCTGGAGTGTAACTCACCGAACTCACGTTTCTCCAGCGTGTAGATTGGACCCATATCTTTACAGATGTGTTTGGTAACAGCAGCAGGAATCTCCTTCCATCTGCGGGAGCTAGGAGCTACATGACGTGCTGCGGGTAAAAGCCTGTTGCAGCGTCTGGAGTTTATTATGAATGCTCACACCAACACTCGACGCTGCTTTTGCTCGTTGACTGTCTCTGTATTCTTTGTCGTGGTTTTTGTGCAGGTGATAAAATAAATTTGTGGCCGTTGTTTTGACCGGGAGCCGGCAAACTTTACAAACAGCTGCAGTCTGGTCCACATCGGTCTTTTTATATTTAAACCACATCCATGAGACAGAAGTTGTCCCTCTTTTAGGTACAAGCTCCTCAGTTTGGGTTAGCTAGTTGTCTTGTTAACCCTGGTCTAAAATGCATCCGCTACCGTCTGCCTCCATGTTTGTTTATGTTTTGCAGCGTGCATGGACATGCTGTAAAGTGCATTTTGGTGTAAATTACTGATGTAAAACTCCTAGCCATGGATAGAGCTGTATATTTGACGGCAGACATTTTCTATCGTCCAGACGAAATATTTCATCATATCGCACAGCCCTAAGCTGAAGTTAGTTCATCGATGACAGATTAATAGTTGGTTTGTTTCTGAAGGAAAACAGCACTGGGTTTATAGGAACAGTTTGGACTTTGTGAGGAAGTCCTTGAAGGAACAAGGCTTTACTGGGATTGTTTTTCCCTTCTGAGACTGGACATGGACTTACCAGTGGTCTATTATGTATGCTAACACATGCTTCAACTGTGTAACTGATAAAACGGCTGTCAGAATTCAGAAAAAACACATTATTAATGGATTCAAGCCGAGTCACAGGATTCATCATCAAATGATGAGAGATTGGGTTCCTGTGCTGAACTATAACTGCTTTATTCTGGTCTTGTTGCTCATGTCAGACAGTGGTCATTGTGCTTTAGTATCAATCATGTTACCAAATTCCGGGACAGTTATAAGGATTGTTGTTTATTTTGAAGGGAATGAGGGCCAAACTCTGTGTGTCCTAGTTTAAAGTCTGCCACACTGTAAATGTCAAGGCGGTGAAATGTTATTTAAAGTTTCTTGGCTAAATTGCCTGAATTTAAACTTAATGAATCTCCATAATGTGCAGCCTGTATGGAGCTTATCAGCCCAGGTTTCCTCCAGCTGTCAGTCTGCTTCAACTTATTTCACCTTATCAGAGCTGGATGGTGGCAGGAAGTAGAGGAGCTGAATAGAAACTGGATTAGAAAGAGAGAAAACGAGTGAAGGGATGAAATAAGTATTCAAAGCTCGACTTGACCCATATATCTGCAGCCAGGAGATGGGTAACCCTCTGAGATGCTTAAAGAAGTGACAACAATGTGAGGCACTGAATATTAAAGCTATTCAGACTTCTTTTGTGCTTATATAAAAAGACATGGTAGATAGATGGTTGAGAATACACACCTGATGTTTGAGGCTGCTTCCTAAAGCGTATATAGAACTGATTAGTTTTTTTCCGGTGAAGGTTGATGTTTCAACCTCCTCAAACATATTTGGTGACTATATTGTGAGCTGTTAGCCAAAAGTTATAAATCAGGCTTTTCAGCAGAACACAGGTCTGCTCTGTGTAGTGATCCTCCCTCGTAAACCTGGATGTGCAGCCCTTCAGGGTGTGTGTGTGTGTGTGTGTTTTCATTCATTCAGTGAAACCAGAGACTCATTCCCAGTAGATATAGCTTCCAGGTTACCATTCATATATAGAAACTCCACTCCTTCAGCACAATACTCTCTTTCATCTTGTTTTCTTGAAGTCAACACAGCAGCTTTTTAAAGTTTTGCAGCTTTTCCTCCCAGCTTCACACATCGCTGCTCTCTCTCCCTCCTCTGCTTCCTCTCTCTGTTAATGACTGGTAAGTCAGAGGAAGTGATTTTCTAATACCGATCTGATCATAAATGATAGCTGCAGTTAGAGTATCTGAGTGATTTCCACTGGACGGAGCTCCAACTTCCTCTGCCTTCACTTGGGCCCAGAGGCCATGGCCTTCAGCCTCTGAGCCAGACCAGGCTAATCCAGCTTACTGTGGGTCTCAAAGTGAACGGTTTGGGTTCAGGCTGCAGGGACAGGGGCTTTAGGACACCTAGCAATTCAGAAACCTAAAGTTTTTACAAGCAAAAATACAAGTTTCTATCATCTTTTTAAAAATATGTTACTGCGTTGCTTAATGTAGATAAACTGGGAATTTTCCACTTTAATTCTAGGTAATTTCACTAAGTTAACAACAGGATGCCCATCATGTACCTTTAGAAATCCTTCTCATCATGCAGATTTATTCTTCACCCTTCATATAAAGTTAGTTTGAACAGTTTCGATATGTGCAGTGGAGTGTTGATGTATTTCTAGCTTTACTCTGTGACTGTCCTCGAACTGAGCCTGGTTTGATTCTCTGTTCTGACACACGAGAGACGTCTATTTCTAGCTCAGCACATCAACCAAGATCTGGCACCTTCGGGACCTCCACCAACAGCGCTCTTTCTCCCTCCCTCTAACTCAACAGAACTGTTTATAGCAGGCTGGTCTGATACAGCTGAACTGTTCAGATAACAATCACAGCTAGTGCCCAGAAAATCAGAGATCACATAAAGGGGAAAATCTAAATGAGAGCACAGAAGAGAAGCAGAAGATTTTTCCTACATTTTTCTGTTTTTTAATTCACTCTCTGGCTAGCCCAGCTCTCCCTCTGACTAACCACTCTTCTCTTTCCTTCTCTTTGTTTCTCGTTTACTGGTAGCAGCTCAGCTTTGTGTTTTTATCATGGTGTCTGATTGTTGGATCACTTCGATCATCCTCTCTTTGAAACATTCCTGTAACTGGAGCCGAGGATACAGAACAGATACCAAAAGCTGCAGTTTGTCTTTGATTGATTATTAATATTTTCATAGAGGAAGATTTTCAGGTGTACTTATTTGGTTGGTGAAATAACAACATGGATTTGAGGTGGAAACTCAACAGTGAGTTAGCAAAGATGTAACAACGAGCTATGCTATTAAATCAAACTTATGTTACCATTTTGACTTCGGCTCCAAACATTCACAAAAACAATCCAATCAACACAAAGAAGATTTAGTCATCCCTCTATGCCAGCCTGCTCTTTCCCTCTGAATGCTGCACACTTCTTCTGAATTCACACGTCTCTCATCACAGCTACTTATTTCTGTTATTTCTGTTGTTTCATTTTAGGTGCTGCTGCCCTGGAGAGAGGTGGGGAGACAGACGACGACTATTTTCTGTTTCATCAGCAGCAGGGAACCTGAGGACAGAGGAGGAAGATGCCCAAACCGGTTGGTACCTGATATTCTGATCAATGTTGGATTATTTAAATCATCAGTCCTGTGAACAGCTGACATGTAAAGACTGTCCCAGCCATCTGGTTCTTACCTGCTGAAGCGTTTATTTTTTATTTATCTTACTGTTGTTACTGTTTCTAGTTTGAAAAGGTTTGTCGATTGTAAATGTGATTTGCTAAATAATAAAGGAGAAACAGTTGATAATCATCACAGCAGCTTTGAGTAGCAGCTTCAACTCTTGGTGTTTCAGCCTTTTTTTTTTTATTAGTTTGAAACCATAAATAAGAGAAAATTAGATGGTGACGATCCTAAATTGCTCAGTGGTTTCATCTGAGATCTCTAGCTGAATTCCTGCTGTCTTCCCACACAGTTTGGGAGCCAAGAGGAACAATCTGCAAATGGATTTCAGATTTTAATATAAAAGTAATGAGATGTTCTGGTTTACTGGATGGCAGTGTGTCAAATGGATTATAATTTTATAAACACTGTGCTTGTTTTTGACGTAAATCATCAGTTTTGTGTGTAAATTCGGTTTTTACAACAGATTTTCTGTAGAAAACGGTTGACTTAGATCAGTTTATCCCTGACTGAATAGTAAAGATGAGACTCGAGTCTGAGACGTGGATTCTAATCACAAAAACAAAGACTTGTAGCTTGAACTTGGACTGTTTTAAAAAGGTTTTGCATACTGTTGTGCATTATTTAATTGAGTCTAATGATGTAAAACTTTTAAAAACAAGGCATGTGTATGAGCAGCCATTATTTTACTGTAGCATCATGCATGGGCTTTACAGATTGTACTGCAGCAATTGCTTTGGGAAATAGTCATGTAGAATCATTTTTGAGAAGTTATGATTAATAACTCATGAATTACAAATTGTAGTCCCACTAGAACCACCTCATATCTGAGCTGATCAGACTAAATGCTGGACCTGATGCTTTAGAATAACACAAAACATTTCAGTGCTTTAGGCAGACTAGATGTTCAGCATCTGAAGATTGATTTCAATCATTAAAGACCTGAGACTTGACTTTAAAACCTGACTTGTGAACATCTGTGTTGAATATTCCTCCTGAGGCTACATTTTCTCATGGAAGTTGATCATGAGCACAGGAGGAGTTTGGGTTCTGGTTAAAGTCCATATCTTCCATGTTTTTTTTTAAGTTTTCAGTCTGTCAGCAGTCAGAAGTGAAGAGTTAGAGTTTTAGGAGAAAATGCCCTGACTGTTAAACCAAAGACGGCTTTCCCTGTTCTATTTTTAGACTGGATCACACTGGGAGCTTTCATGTTGCTCTGTCACAAAAACACCCAGGCTGAGAGTGAGGCTGAGCCCAGCAGAACCATGGGTGAAGAGCCAGTTTTTAAAACACCTTCTGCAAACAGGATCATACACTCTGAAATGATTCCATCCAAGGAGCACTAAGAACTAACCCTTAAATAAATATTGAATAGTTTCACTATACCTGTTGATAGTTGCTTGTATTTTTATTGCATATGAATAACTAAATACTATTAGAAATGTAATTATGTTTCTAACTTGTGAAATTGCTCTGCTGCTGTTTAAATTAAACAGGATTCAAGTCATAAACTTCATTGCACTTATATTTATATCTATAGTTTCTGCTAAATGAGGTAATATTTTAGGAAACTTTATTAAAACTGAAGTGATAACTGAACACTGCTGTTGGGGCTCGTTGCTGCAGGGTCTTTACTGTCGTCTGTCTGCACACACTGGCTGTTCACAGCTCTATAGAGCCTGCCAGCGACTGTACTGAACAAGTGGTTCATCATCTCAGTAATGGAGAGTTTGGCTAGGCCTAGTTCCTGGAAAGAGACGAGCAATGTGTGATAGGGAGGAAAGTATAGAGGAAGAAAAGTGAACTGTTAAACAGGAAGTGATGAAGCTGCAGAGCAGAGTAAAGGAGCTGGAGTTCAGTCTTGTAAAATGTTTTAAAGAATGAGTTTGGATCAGGGTTGAGTGGTTTTTATTTTTAATGCATTAAAGCCTGATTGGAACTGTACAGCTGTCTGCTTAGAAAGGCCTCTGATGTTGTCTTGTGCTGTAATGTAGGATAAACTGACCAACAGGATTCCTGCTTTGTGCCTTAGTCTGGAGCTTTATTATTTATTATGAGGTCATTTCTTTTAAAATATTACAAGAGGAGTATTTTAGTGTTCGTGATTAGCTGCTTTGTTATTATGAAGCGTTCAAAGAACTAAAGAGGAGCGACTTTAAACATAGATGGTTCTGCTGGACAGAAAAGGAGTGAAAGAGAAAGTTGAAATAATGAGCTAAAGCTCAGATTGTCCATAGGAAAAAGGACAAAGAGGAATTGGGAGAGGACTGAATGACGGGCACTTTGTTCGTATCCAGTCCAGAAAAATGACACCCATTTGGCCGTGGAAGGGAAGCCCCACTCCGGTTACACCAGGCTGCACTTTGACATTAAGCCTAACCGTTAAACCCATCAGCCCCTTTCACTACTCTGTCTGCGTCCTCTGGTTTTTATAGCATGAACATACTTAAATGTCACTTGGATTCAAAGGTTAGGCTGAGTTGCCCCGTTTGCTAATCATTGAACAAATGACTCGTTAGCTTGTACCAAATGAAAATGGACGATGACACAAAGATTCTGCAGCCTTCTCAAAACAAGGTGATCTCAGAAAGAGGAGGTTATAGCTGGAGGCAGACTTTTAAAAATGAATTTATTCTACACTCTAACCTGCCCCAAAGCTGTGCTTTGTGCACGCACGCACGCACACACACACACACACACACACACACACACACACACACACACACACACACACACACACACACACACACACACACACACACACACCTCTGACACACTACGATGACCCCACCCCGTGCTCCCCTCCTTCATAGGTGGGGGTTGTGCAAACTGGATCAGATAAATTTGTATTCTTTAAAAAGGGAGTGTGAGCTGATAGATAAGGAGATGTTGACTTTTAAAACTATTTCACCTGGGACTCAATATTAACCAGGATAACAGGATCAACCCCTGGAAAAATCTGGATTTGGGAATATTTGATGAATGTTTTATCTCTGTAGAGTTTTTAGATACAAACTTGAAGGAAATGTAAAAAGTTTGAGGTTTTAAATGAATGAATACAAAGTTGCTGCAGCACTCGTGTCATGTCCTGTAGATAGACAGGCTGAGTGGATTTATCTATTATTCTGTTCCTCGTCTTTGTTGAGATGCTTCTGATGTACCTGTGAACAACTGATTGACACCTGCTTCTTATCATTCATCCAAAGCAAAACGGAAAACAGTGACATCATTCTTGTGTTCTAAAGAGGAAAGCACTGAGATGTTTGAAGGTTCAGGGAGGAAGATGAATAAATAACCCTAGAACACTCCTCTGTGAACTTACACCCTGCAGGGTTAAAAGTTGTTGAAGGATTATTTTTAAAGCGCATTGATTTCCTATATTTCGTGTGTGCATGAGTAAATTCCTGAGAGGGTTTCTGTATGTGTGTGTTTTATGTATTTATTTCCATGTGAGTGTGTGTGTGTGTGTGTGTGTGTGTCGGGCCTTTAATCCGGGGTGTGAGATGTGGTGGGATGTCGTACATTATTGATTTATTGCGGCGTTATGCACATGTTGCCCCTCCTGGCGACGCTCTCCCCTGAGGATCAGGGGCTTGTAGAGGGGAGGGGAGGGAGCCTTTGCTGGAGGCTTTAAATATTTCAGAGGCCCATTTTCATCAATATAATGGGAATTATCCAAGTCACTAAATCTAATTAGAGGGAGGGTGTGAAGTTCACTGCTGCCCCACCTCCTCTCATCAGCTGCTATTACATTTACTAGAACATATCAACCAATCTATAATAGAACGTTATTATAAAACAGAGCTCTAGAACTGTGTTAATATTCATTTACAGACTATTGACGTCCTGAAAACAAAGCTGGACAGCCCTGGAGCTTTTTAAAATGTGGGTTTGATTCTAAATGGGAACATAACACCAGTTCTTTTAAACATAAACTCCAGATATGGACATAAATATATCAAAGATGTATTTTTATTATCTTTTTGAGTTATGTCTGATTTTAGTGTTTTGCGTACAAACCTGGAAGCATAAAACAATGCTGCTCACCACAAAGGATCACACAGGACCAATCTAAATGCTGAATGTCAAAAGATCATTGATTACCATCCTATACCAGTTCCTAATGGGGTGAAGGTGTCTAACATAATCCTGGCATCACTTTTTGTGATTTGATGAGGCATTAAAATGATTGACAGCCAATAAAAAGACTGGATTTATGCTCCCACCCCTCATGATGAAAGTTAGTTTAAAATGGGGACAGCATGCTATCATGTCAATATGGACCAACATCTCTGAGGAATGTTTCCAGCATTTTGTTGAATCTATGCACCTATGCCATAAAGGATTAAAGCAGTTCTGAAGGCAGAAAGAGGTCCAACCCGGTAATAGCAAGGTGTTCCCAATAAAGTGGCCAGTGAGTGTATTTGCATGGTTATCTTAAGAGTACAGGCAGTATAAAGCATGTTACTCATTAGGCTTCATTATTTTGTTGCCTGCTTCTGCCATTTAGTGTCCACCCCCCCCAACACACACACACACACACACACACACACACACACACACACACACACACACACACACACACACACACACACACGCACACACACACACACACACGCACACACACAAGTGAGTGATTTTTACTGCATGAAGGCCAACAGTTCCAGGGTACTGATGCTAAACGATGGATCTTCTCATATGATTCCTTGATACTTTAAACATCCAAGCCATTGCTTTATTCATTTTAAATGCTCACTAATTACACAGTTTATTACTTCTGCCAAGACCTAAATAAACGAGTTTAGAAAAGGGGAAAAGGATGGTTGTGCAGATTAGTAGCCATGCAGTGAAAAGACATACAGTATTTCAGGAAACAAAAAACACCAGGATGGAAAAAATGAGCTGTGAAATAAACATCCCAGCAGGTGTGTCAGGTGGAAACATTCGATGGTAATGAAAACCTGATAATAGACGAGAAGACAGCGCAACCTTGGTTGCCTTTAAAGCCTTTTTTTAACCTTCCAGTCACCAACAGCTTTTAATTATTGCTCTCAGTCAGCAGGTGGGCTGCATTATGTGGGTGGCCTCTGCCTGTACACACTACTATTTAGCTGTCACTAACTTGTTGGGAATAACATGGAGGCACCAGAGGATCCTGACAGCCACAAACATACCCTTTGTTTTCCTGACACTTTCAAAAGCTAGCATTTCAACACAAAGGCTCCTTTACACACAGCAGATGGAATCAGTGAGGCTGGATGCTGCTGTGTGTGTTCACATCAACTGTCTGCATTTAAACACACACTGACGATAAACTCTAGCTGCCACCTCTGATGTTCAGTATATACGTTTATTCATAGGATGAAAATAGAAATAAAGTTTAGTTGAAGCCAACGCTGCACTAAGGTCCAGATGGATACATGGTCACAGTCAGATAATAATCATAACTAAAATCAGTCATTTGCTGATATAATAATTGCAAATCTTTGTTAATATCTGATCAGCTCACAGGAGATGATTGGAGACAAGAAGACACTCAGATCTAAATGAACAGGTTTAAACTGGTAAACATACAGGACATCTTAGTGTTTAGTGTTACTGTGTCACTATAACGGAGGGTATTCGTCACTGAAACACGTTTTTTGTTTAGTAGTAACAGTTTTTCCACCACATTTGTGCTCCGACCTGAATGAAGCTGAGCATAAGGGTGCTGCTGGTTATTAAATGACTCAGTGGTGTGGATTGTTTGCATAACTATCAGTCCTCACTGGCTCTGGCTTCTTCTTTGTAGTGGATGCTAAAAGGTTTTATTTGGTTTAGATTTGCTGGGTGTGTGTGAGCCTTCTGGCAGGCATTCAGGGAAGGACTCTTTGTTCTCTCCTTTAACCTGATGGAGCTGAACATTCAGGCTTCATACCTCAGTGACTGCTTCGCTCATTTGTTTCATAATGTCTGGCTGATAAGGTTTCTGTAGCATTGAAACTGAAATGGAAACACAAACTTGTAGAATTGCACAGTGTTACTGCCTATTTTATTATTATTATTATTATTAATAATATTTAAAATTTTAATTCCATTTTTAAAATGTTTCTTTTCTGTTGCACGTAAACACAAACCTGTCCGTCTGTCACCATTGGTCAGTGTTGATGTAATGATTGTGCTCTCAGAGTCCACCTGCTTTAATACAGGGGGGCATAAAAGTATTCAGTCAGCCACCAATTGTTCAAGTTCTCCCACTTTAAAAGGTGAGAGAAGCCTGTAATTTTCATCATAGGTAAACCTCAGATATGAGAGACAAAACGAGGAAAGAAAATCAGATTGTCTGATTATAAAAGATTTTATTTGCAAATTATGGTGGAAAAAAGTATTTGGTCAAAAGCAAAAGTTCATCTCAATACTTCTATACCCTTTGTTGTCAATGACAGATATCAAACATTTTCTATAAGTCTTCACCAGGTTTTCACACACTTGCTGATATTTTGGCCCATCCCTCCATGTAGATCTCCTCTAGAGCAGTGATGCTTTGGGGCTGTTGCCATGGCAACACAGACTTTCAAATCCCTCCAAAGATTTTCTATATGGTTGAGATCTGGAGAGTGGCTAGGCCACTCCTGGACCTGGACATGCTTCTTACCAAGCCACTCCTTCATTACCCATGCAGTGTGTTTGGGATTATTGTTATGCTGAAAGACGCAGCCATGTTTCACCTTCAATGCACTTGCTGATAGAAGGAGGTTTTCACTCAAAATCTGATGATACTTGGCCCCATTCATTCTTTCCTTTACACAGCTCAGTCGTCCTGGTACCTTTGCTGAAAAACAGCCCCAAAGCATGGTGTTTCCACCCCCATGCTTTAAAGTAGGTATGGTGTTCTTTGGATGCAACTCAGCATTCTTTCTCTTCCAAACACGACAAGTAGAGTTTTGTCCTAATAGTTCCATTTAGGTTTCCTCTGACCATATGACATTCCCTCAGTCTGGATCATCCTAATGCTCTCTAGCAGACTCCAGACAGGCCTGCACATGTACTGACTTGAGCAGGGGGACACGTTTGGCACTGAAAGATTTGAGTCCATGGCATTTGAGTCCATGGCAGCATAGTGTGTTAGGGATGGTAGCCTTTGATACTTTGGTCCCAGCTCTCTGCAGGTCATTCACAAGGTATGTCCTTAGGTACGTGGAGCCCCAGATGGAGTGAGATTATCAGTGGTCTTCTTGTAGGTCTTCCACTTTCTAATAATAGCTCTCACAGTGGATTTCTTCACACCAAGCTGCTTACCTATTGCAGATTCAGTCTTCCCAGCAGGTCTACAATTTTTGACAGTGCTTTGGTCTTGGCCATAGTGGAGTTTGGAGTGTGACTGTTTGAGGTTGTGGACACGGACAGGTGTCTTTTATATTGATAACGAGTTCAAGCAGGTGCCATTAATACAGGTAACGAGTGGAGGACTGTTACAGAAGAAGTTATAGGTCTGTGAGATACAGAAATCTTTCTTGTTTTTGACCAAATCCTTTTTCCCACCATAATTTGCAAATAAAATCTTGAACAATTGGTGGCTGACTAAATACTTTTATATCACACTGTATATTTGTGGTTCTCAGCAGGAAGGCGTTTCATTAGTTTTTGTTTTACATCAACAGTCTAAAACACAAATCCACTCACTGACATGGACGCACAAAAACTCATTCACTCCCACAAACCCCTCTGATGCAATGGTAGTTCATGTTTACAGTAAACATTGTTTTGAGTCAGCACATAGAAGAACATGGCACTTCTACATTCTGCAGGTGGCATTTTATTCTGAATGTTTTTCCAAAGTAACTCAACTTATTCAAAGAGTGAAGAGATGTCTTCACTTTAAGGGTGACTGGACTTCATTTATATGGTGCTTTTCTGGTTGTTTTTACCACTCAAAGCACTGAAAGACACACACACACACACACACACACACACACACACACACACACACACACACACACACACACACACACACACACACACACACACACACACACACACACACACACACACACACACACACACACACCCCAGATTCACAGATGGGGGACTATATGGGGTTCTGTGTCTTGCCCAATGACATTTAAACATGTGGATTTGGGATCAAACCACTAACCTTTGAACTTGCAGACGTCCAGTCTTCCCACTGATCCACAGCCGCCCCATTAAGAGATTTTTCTCTCGTTAATGAGTCTGTTTGTCTTTCTGTTGACCTGTTAAGCTTTTGTCAAACTGCAAAAGGGGTCAATCCTCTCTGGGTCACCCTGTAAGTGTTAAAATCTCTCTTTAGGACGCCCACAAGGCTTTTGAGAAAATTACATTAAAATCAGGCTCATCAGTGTTGCTATGGAGACCTTATCAGCCAGACTTCAGAAACCCAGGATGTAAGGTTTGCATTGAGCAGTGAAACTGATTATGCTGCAGATGCTTAAAGCTGCGCTGTCATACACAGCACAATGATGGTTTTATTGTGACCCCCCCCCCCCCACACACACACACACACTGCTTTCACCACCATATGCTTGTGCTTTCATGCTTTCCAGACAACAAACAGATCACACTCATCTGAAGCTGAACGGGAGCACATATAAAGCTAAACTTTGATGCAAAAGATTTTTCCCTTTCTGAATAATTTATTAAAATAAATTGTTGTATATTACCCACATTTACCAATGTAAGCTAAAAGCCTGCAGCCCAACACTAGCAGCATTCTTATTCATAGAGACGTGTTGGTTGGATTTATGAAGTTGTGTTTTTAAACCTGGTTTTCTGTGACGGAGGCATGTTGGAAGTATCGTTATGTGCGTTCATGCTTGTGTACACTTTCAGGTCAGTTGAGCTGTCTGTTTCATTTCTGTTTTCTGACTGCTGCCTCCTTTAGATTGATGCACCACAGGCTTTATGTGTCTGTCTCTTTGTTTCTCTCTTAACATCACAGCACACACACCTGGTCTTACTATCTTTATGAGGACGCTGCAGTGCCGAGAACAGCTGCAGGTCAATGTGACATTGTTGGTTTTCATAAAGTTTGCTGCTTCAGTGTTTTTAGATTTTTTTTGTTAGATGTTTCTATGCTTACTGACGTGTAATTACAAATATTTAGTGTAATAATGCCTAGCCCCAGACTGAACCATTATAAAATCATAGGTAAATAGCTAAATCTTGCCCAGATCCCAGCCTTACTCTCCTGAGTCAGAAGCCTTTAACTTAAGACCACCCACCGTTTGGTGTCCAGAAGACAGTTAGATCTCACAGATATGGTTGGCTTAATGTTTTCAGGCATAACATTAAAACAAGCCCACACAGCACACACACATCCTCACTGCTGCAGCAGGTTGTATGCCTTCAGCTCACTGTAGTTTCCTCTCCTTCACCTCCTCTGCTCCTCTCTGAGCCATTGGGTCTAAGCTAGGGTCACTCGAGGACAGTGCTGGTTGCTTCTACTGCAGAGATAAGTTTGCTTACTGCAGCACAGAACACCTATAATGGGAAGTGTGAGGACACACACTCAAATGTGTAATTGTGTGTATATTAAGCTTTCCAACTGAACCCAGGAGCATTTACAGTAGTTGGTACAATATGATAATCATGCAAACAAACAGTTCACCATTCTGTTCAGTCACAGCAGCCTACATTCTAACTTTTTGACCTTGAAAACACCACTTGACTTCACAGATTACAGAATATCTGCTGAAACAGGGTTTTGTCCTGTGAAAGTTTCTGTTTTTTGCAGCTGTGCTCTATACCGCACCGGCTGCCAGTGTCCAAACATATTTTTACCTCATGAATAATTCTGTCTAAAGCAGAGGTCTGAGCTGTTTTTGAAACGCTCCATTCCTTTGTGTTGAACATCTTTTAGGTTGTAATCTAAAGGCTTGATGTAGAGGAAAGGATGCCATCTTCATGGTGTTTATTTTTTTGGCTAAACTCCTTTCAGTTACAGTTCAAATGGCCCTCAGTTCCCTAATAGCCAGTTGAAACATGTTTAACATTGTACACAGTGTTTGCATGCATGCTGATTGGTCTACTTTTGGGGGTGCTTACTGTTACAAATAGGGTTGACGAAATATATTGGATGATTAAATAAAACATCTATTGTTTCATATTGTACTCCATCATTTACATCGTGTCGCAAAATGAGCGGGTTTTGGACGTATGTTTTCACTAGTTGTCACCACTGCACAGCATGGATACAGGAGCAGAGCTGGCTGCTTGTGGAAGTAAAACCCCAAACGGTTTTTGACAGGAAATCATCCTGATTATCTCCAAACAGAAGGACCAGAATAAACCAATACAGTTTGTTTCTTAATGATAACATCCTGGGACGTGTTAATATGTGGATGTAATAAAACAATCTACATGAAGAGGAAGAGTAACTCGATGTCTAGCAGCTACATATTTATCATCAAACATACAGTAGCTTAAAGCAGAACAATAGCTCAACACTGTGATTTGGGAGAACAGCTTTTGTTTTTTGCACACAGTTGACCAGAACCACAAAATCAATTTAGCTAACTCTTCCGCATGAAAACACACCAGAATTGAAAGAAAATGCACTATATCATTATATATTGTTAGAGTGGGATAGAATTATTATTGTTTGCACAAATAATTAGTCTCCTGCCTCAGTTTTTATGATGGCAGTTTGCATAAACTTCTGATAACTGAACAGATTAATTACAGTTAATCACAAAATCACTGTTTGCCTTGAAAATGAACCAAAAAAACCCCAAATCAATATTCTCACTGCATTTATAAAGAAGCTTTCAGTTCCAGCAGCGGCAGGACCGCCTCCTGAAGTTGACCCAGTATGGGTTTGAGGCTCCACCAGAGCAGGGCTTGTTCAGGAATGACAGCAGAAAGGTTTGAGTTCATCTGCAGCTCAGTGAAGGAGGGCCTGGTGTCAAAGAAACCACATAAGAAAGCCACCAGGGACAGCCCGAGGCTCTGCTACAGGTCCAGGGACTGGGCTGCTGAGGATGGAGGGAAGAAATGTTCTCTGATGAATCTGATAAATCCTCTTTCTGATTATTTGAGCCTCTGGAAATAAGGATTGACTGAAGAAGAAAAGGTTAGCTCTCACATCAACTCTGTGTCCTGCCAACAGTAAACTATTCTGAGCCCATTCATATGTGGGGTTGGTTCTCAGCCAAGTGAGTGGACTCACTCAGTTTAGCCTCAGAACAGCCATGAATAAAGAATGGGATCTAAACATCCTCCCAGAGGAACTCCTCCCAGTAATCTAAGAATGGTTTGGTGATGAGTCAAGTCTTTTCCAGCATGACGGTCCAAGTCACAAGAATAAAACCTGAACTAAGTGACTCTGGGAACAAAGCATCAACATTTAGGGTCCATGTCCAGGAAACTCCCCAGACCTTATCCCATTGAGAACATGTGGTCAAACAAGCACTGATGATCAGGATCTGGACCAGAGGTGGATTAACAGCATGTCGGGGGGAACTGTGAAAAAGAAGAACCAACATTGTAAATATTCACGCTTTGCATCAACTTAATCTAACTGTCAATAAAATCTTTGAATCTAATGAAATGCTTGTAATGCTACTTCTTCAGTAACCATAGAAACAGACAAAAAGATCTAAAAGCACAAACAAAAGCTGCCAAAGTGAATGTTGTGGATATATATGTGCAGCTTTAGAAACATTTCTGTTTTCAGTTACTGAAGAGAAAACGGCAACAGGTGTTTCTGACTGCAGTCTTCTTAATGACTTTCCGTCATTAGTGTGAAGTCAAAGAAACTTCCTCCCTGCTGACTGGCAGAGACGAGCAGAGTAAACATGTTGCACCGTATAAGGACACTGGTTGTAACACTGTGTGTGTGTGTGTGTGTGTGTGTGTGTGTGTGTGTGTGTGTGTGTGTGTGTGTGTGTGTGTGTGTGTGTGTGTGTGTGTGTGTGTGTGTGTGTGTGTGTGTGTGTGTGTGTGTGTGTGTGTGTGTGTGTGTGTGTGTGTGTGTGTGTGTGTGTGTGTGTGTGTGTGTGTGTGTGTGTGTGTGTGTGTGTGTGTGTGTGTGTGTGTGTGTGTGTGTGTGTGTGTGTGTGTGTGTGTGTGTGTGTGTGTGTGTGTGTGTGTGTGTGTGTGTGTGTGTGTGTGTGTGTGTGTGTGTGTGTGTGTGTGTGTGTGTGTGTGTGTGTGTGTGTGTGTGTGTGTGTGTGTGTGTGTGTGTGTGTGTGTGTGTGTGTGTGTGTGTGTGTGTGTGTGTGTGTGTGTGTGTGTGTGTGTGTGTGTGTGTGTGTGTGTGTGTGTGTGTGTGTGTGTGTGTGTGTGTGTGTGTGTGTGTGTGTGTGTGTGTGTGTGTGTGTGTGTGTGTGTGTGTGTGTGTGTGTGTGTGTGTTAACTGTGCATGAAGCATATTTATAGAAGTCTGACCTGAGGACACACACTGACTGAAGATCATCTCACCAGCAGATGGTTCTCAGTCATTCAGCTTCCTGGTTTGTTGATTATTTAATCAATATTTTCTTTTTTTCCAGGATTTTCTTACTTTTGTAAGAACATTATTTCTGTCTCCTTTTCCACATAAGTTCTTCTACATTATTAGGTTGACTTATGTACTCAATCCTATCTAATAATGCTTATTCTCATACTTAGTCTTATTTTATGAATATGTGCAGTTAGTACGTGTGTTTATTTGCCAAATTCCATGAGGATAAGTCAAAACCTGTTGATCTTTGGGACCTGATTACCAGATTGTCACTGTAGATGTTCTGAAGGTGTTCACCACAAATCAGGTTGATTATCTTTTTTTCCAAATGGTCTTTAGAAATGGTCTCTTTACTAACCAAGTTGCTGATCTTTATTAATGACCTCCACATTCTGTTTGACTAAGTTGAAGCCTAAATATCTCGTTTCCAGGATGCGGTGCGACTCACCTGCACACAGTGTTTCTTTTAATCATCAAACGACTCATTAGAACTAAAAGAAACACGTCGTTCATTCACTCTGTTCTCTGTGTTGAAGGTCAATGTTCGCGTCACCACCATGGATGCTGAGCTGGAGTTTGCTATCCAGCCGAACACGACAGGCAAACAGCTCTTTGACCAGGTAGGTGACACACACATGCACGCACACACACACATGATTGTATTGGTTAAAAATGGTAAACCAGGTTGTAGCTATCTGCTGCAGAGGAAGGATTTTAATAAGTCTGTGCTGCAGGAGCACCTCTGATCTGGTGAACTCTGTGACCTTCTGGAAGGATCACATTGTTATTCATCCATCACTAATGAGAAGTGGTGCTGACTCTGGTGTGTTTGTACCAGGGGGTACGTGGCTGGTTCTGGGTTGGTACTGGTTCTGAACACAAAGCGCTCTTTGTCTAATCGAGGACCTTTTCTAAGAGAGAGGATGGGTGGAAGTGTTGGGTTGATGGTGTGTGTGTGTGTGTGTGTGTGTGTGTGTGTGTGTGTGTGTGTGTGTGTGGACTGGGAAGTAAAAGGGCAGCTTTCAGTGTTGTTTCATGTCAGGCTGTGTGGGGTTGTTGGGGTTGTTCTGACAGATAAAGGAACACAGAACACTTTTCTGCTTTCTGTTTGTGCTCTTTAGTCTGATTGCTGCTTTATATCCAGACTAAACCCCAGCTGAGTATTTAAAGCTGTTTAACACAAATTGATGTCGAGTCACATCAACTGAAATCTTGTTTTTGTGTACGAACCCACCCAGTGTTTATATAATCACTGTTTTCTGAGCCGACACTGGATATGTGGGAGTCATGATATTTAACGGATCTGATTTTGTCTCATCGTTTAAAACACTGAAATACTGCTTCTGGCACGGCAATAAAATCTTGTTTGCACACCATTTATTAGGGCTGCCCAGCATATTGAAATTAATTTTCATTAAATATCACAATATGAATATGACAGAGGACCATTTGAGTCATTGTAAATCAGGTTATTGTATCCAGCTGTCAAGCATTTATGTTCATGTCTGTAATCTGTTTGACCAATCAGATGGGCTCACCTAAGTCACTGTTGAGATGCTTAAAACATGCAGGGCATGCTGGGAAGTTTATGAAGCCAGAAGCTGATGTCATTCATTAGCTGAACCAGGTTTTAGATCAGTGTTTTAGTCATACCTGCGCCTTGATTTGTTTTTATTTGCTGTTCTATATTTCGCTTGATGTGTTTTGAAAGTGAATAAAAGAGGATACAAATATTCAAACTGTTGTCTCAGTCAGACTCTAAACAAAACAAAAAAAGTGAATGTCTCAATAATTTGTCGTGTCTTTGAGCATCTCGTCTCATGCTCTGTCTGCGGAGGGATGGCATCTAGTTTACGTAAAGGCTCATTCGGGTTCTGGGGGTTTGACTCGTTACATGATGACTCAGCAGATCCCAGAAGATTTTTATGGGATTCAGGTCTGGAGCATCTGTGGTTCTCCAGCCTAAAACAAACTTCACCTTTTGGAGGTTTTGGTGCAACCTGATGTTTGATCCATATACTTTCTGTGAGTCATGTGTTCTGTCAGGTTCTGTTGACATTGTTGCTAAAGATAACACTTATATCTTCATAATATAAATAATAAAAAACAACTTTAATCAGTTTCAAACAACCGTTTTGTGACATGCTGGACATTTTCTGTAGTTGATCTATCTACCGTCTGACACAATTTGACGACCGTGAGTTCTGTAATCATGTCCCATGTAGGGAACAGCCCGGAGTTAATCCTGACATTAGTCTGGTTTTATAAAAGTCCTGATTCAGATGAATGACAGAGGATTTCATTGATGAAAAGGCTGCAGGGCTAAAAGCAGGCAGCCATAAACACACACACACACACACACACACACACACACACACACGCACGGCAGGATGAGGAAGGCCATTGTTAGATGAAGAGCTTTTAAATCAAACAAACCCAGCAAAGCCGCCGCTGAGCCTGAACACTTTGATGGGCGTTAATCACAGAGTTTGGATCCAAAATAAAAGCTAGGAGTCCTCGTCTCAGTTCCCAGCTCCTCTTTCATTCCCACCCTGAGTTCATTCATCCGCTCTGAGGGTTTTCCTTCACAAACAGCAGGCTCTCAGCATCCTGATGCTGCTTACTGCAAACTCGTCCTGTGTGTGCGTGCGTGCGTGCGTGCGTGTGTGTGTGCGCTTCTGAAGAAGAATCACTGTCACATATTTAAACTGGGTATTGGGGAATGCACATTTGACTTGTGGGTATTTAATTTGTTTATGTACTTGTTATTGTGTTGATGCTGAAGGCTGAGTTAATCACATGCTGTCACATTAATTCATTCACACTGAGTCTTCACCCCCACCCCCTGGGATTTGATTTTAAAGTTGGTTTGTGTGAGAAAAGAGTCTAAAGAGAAAATGATGAAAAGCAACAGAAATTGGATGTCAGATCAGTCACTAGTGAGATGATGTACACTACAGTGCAGCTTTTGTCTTTATGTTAAAATCATTGTTTTGTGGTGTCAGTTTGACAGAATTTCACAAATCATCATGACATGAGAAATAAACAAAGCTCAGCATTTTAATAAAGTTATTCCTTAAATGCCTCCAACTGAAGAGGATGGATCTCTATGTAACACTGCCTGGGTGATGGGGGTCTTTCAGAGGAGCGTATGCTCTAACATAATGACTAGTGTCTGAATAAGAGCTAAGATGTTTGCTGTTGTCTCAGGTGGTGAAGACCGTGGGTCTGAGGGAGGTCTGGTTCTTCGGTCTGCAGTACACAGACAGTAAAGGCTACGTAACGTGGCTCAAACTCAACAAGAAGGTGAGAAGTCACTCAGACTCACCCCTAACCCACCCCACAGGATCCACCCCTCAACGCACACTCACTCTATACTGGTGTTATTCAAATAAAGTCATGAATGAATGAACAGCATGACGCCTTTAAAGTCTAAATGAAAACAATCACCCAGATGTGTTTTTAATCTGGTTACTGATGCCTTCTTTTATGAAGACAGGTGATTTTTCGTGATGTTCTTTGTTTGTGCACGTGACAGCCTGTGTTTCTGATGGAGGAGAGAGCAGCTTCTGTTAGGATTACAGGTCCTGAGCTGTCAGATTTAGCACCTGCCCCTTGTTTTAATGAGATGTGTGAAGGTTTAGTTGTTGCATTTGGGTTTTGCCCTCCAGGTGACTCAGCAGGATGTGAAGAAGGAGAATCCTCTGCAGTTCAAGTTCAGAGCAAAGTTCTTTCCAGAAGACGTTTCTGAAGAGCTCATCCAGGAGATCACGCAGAAACTCTTCTTCATGCAGGTACCGTTTCTCTGCTGCAACTATTTAATCAGTTCCTTAAAATTAAAACATGTGGATGAACGACCAGTTGATCCAGTCCAGGATGACCAGGTCACCCAACGATTTGTCCCAGATGGAGATCCCAATGCAGCGAGCAGACAGGCCATTCCAGCTGACCTATTTCTGCTTTCCAGGCAAAACAAGTATTTTAGAGAAAATCATGTTTGGAAAGCTCCAGGAAGCCCACACCAGACTAGATGGATGTGTTATGTTTGTGTGATTCCTCCACCAGATGTGCACTACTTTCTGTGTGACCTATAAAGAACAGGAGCAATTTGATTGGCACGTGTGTCAGGTGAAAACAGCCTTTAAGACGGGCAAATATCAAATATATAGTGTTATATTTGGTCTACTGCTGTCTGACCGTCACTTACAGGTCACAGAACGGGACAGGAGAAGGTCAATAAACCCAAATTCTGTGGAAGATTTGAAAAATGTTGTGATCAGCTGAACCATCAGCTGTAAACTGCTGATGTTTTACTTAAGAAAAATATTTTAAAGCCACATTAAACATTATATTAAAGAGAGTTCTGTTTGTTTTCTCTATGTTGGACATTTTAGGTGTGTTTCTGTGTGAAAGCTATTTTAGGACAGCAGCACTTGGGTCTTGCCACCATTAGCCATTAGCTCATTGGTCCTCCATTTCTCTTAACTGAGGCCATTCGGGAAGCTGTGACCCATAGGAGGAAACTTCAAATGACCACAGACTGAACTCAGTCAGCCAGCGGGCGATCAGACAGCAGTTTAAATGGTTTACTGTGGTGCCTCGTCCTCTGGTGTCAAGCTAACAGACGTCTAGTTTTTACCAGGTGAACCTGCTCTCTACCTGGTAAAAACACAGACATTTACCAAACTACACACTAAAGAATTGTCAAATTAAAGATTTATTGACTGTTTCTGTCAGCAAACTTGCATTAAAAGGTTACGAAGCATCAAAACAAGCTGTCAGAGCGCCCTCTGCTGGAAGACAATCTACTTTATAGCCTTCACATTTAGATTATGAATGCGGCTCCACGTCTGACTGAATGTTTGAACTTCAAACACAAACTGACTGATTCTCCATAAAATGTGTGAATGAGAGTATACATTTGAACGTGTGTGTCCTGCTTGCAGGTGAAAGAGGCCATTCTGAATGATGAGAACTACTGTCCTCCAGAGACGGCCGTGCTGCTGGCGTCCTACGCCGTCCAGGCCAAGTACGGCGATTTCAGCAAAGACCTTCACAAGCCTGGTTACCTGGCAAACGACCGCCTGCTGCCACAGAGGTACAAAAGATTCACACTTTACTGTAATCAAAGGAAATGACTGATGTCTGAAGCTCAGAGTTCACCCCTCCTGTCAGTCCAGTCATGATAAATTTTGACATGACTGTACAGAGTATTGTAACAGTTTCTGTTAGCATGTTTCAGTGCTTAGACTTTCTTATAAAGAGAATAAAAGCTGGTAGCATTAATTCTTCATACCAGTAAATTTTGTTCTGTGTGTGCTTGCCCCTTTTCTTCCACGTGTGCCCATGCACCCTGCAGAGTTCTGGAGCAACACAAGCTGACAAAGGAACAGTGGGAGGACAGAATACAGACGTGGCACGAGGAGCACCGAGGCATGCTCAGGTGAATCCAGTTAGTAGGGACGACGTTTTCTTTAGGTCATCTTTGTTTATGCAGCTTCGCCTCGCTGAGACCCGTAGTCTCATTTTCAAGAGGAACCTGTTCATTAAAAACAATGACATTAAAACTTATAACTGGTGAAACAGCATAGTTATAATTAAAATAAAGGGCTCAAACAATGACAAATGTCCATAGAATTTCCATTTTAAAATCTAGTTATTTGACATAGGGTTATCGGGTTGGACATTTTCATGAATACTGAGTACTGGTTAATGTGGGACAATTTAGTCTGGTTTATAAAATCAGTTGACCATTAAAGACATGTTCTGTGACGGGAATTTTAAAAACTACTTTGAGATTTTGATTGAATTCCAGACATGAGGAGACACAGCGAGAGACACTGGAGGTCTTAAAGCCTCCACAGAGACCACGTGTAATGAGACGGCAGTTTAAATTCATTTACAATGTCATCGAAAATGATGAAGATATCCTGAATAACATGCAGAGTGTTCATAGGCTGTTTGGTTTAATGAGTCCAGCTCCATTCCCCTAACAGAAGCTGCACCAAACGGATGCAGCTTTCCTGCAAATCACTTCACAATAAAAGCCCTGGGCAAATGCTCTTTAACCTAAAAACAACCCTCAGAATATTTAAGCCTCATTGAAATAATCTACACTTACTCCTCTGCTCATAAAAACATAACACTATTACTGCTGGTGCATCATGTTTTGGTCCTACAGACTAAAATCTAGAACTTATTTTGTCTTTTATAACAGCTCCATGTTACCGTTTTTAACACAGATATGGAGATTAAATGATGAAAACTACAATAAGTAAAGATAGTTGTGTACCTGTGTGTGAGAGGTGGCCTGTCAATAGAATTGGAGAATTGTGGGTTTTGAAGATACGTCTACAAACTGATGGAAATTGGACCTCAGTTTATTGTTGTAATTTGAATTGGTTGACGGATACAAAAAGTGTATTTTTCCCAAAGAGTCTGAGGTGAAATCTACAGTCAGTGATTTCTGCTTGAATATACTTGGTTAATACTAAATAAAGTGACAGATTTATTTCCCAAAGATCTCTATTGGTCTTTACTTTCTAAATTACACCCATATGTCTCCTCATAGACACCTTCTGATAACAGCATCACCTGTTTCTTTGCTTCAGTCCAACTGATTGTGCCGAATGCTTTTTTTTTAATTGAAGAAAATTCCAGAATTTTACCTTAATTTTATTTTACAGTGACACAAAACTCAGCTACTCTCCCTTTTTAAGCTGGTGTCTGTGAATGTTTGTTACTGTGTGTGTGTGTGTGTGCAGGGAGGACGCGATGATGGAGTACCTAAAGATCGCTCAGGACCTGGAGATGTACGGCGTCAACTACTTTGAAATCAAAAACAAAAAAGGCACAGAGCTGTGGCTGGGGGTCGACGCCCTGGGGCTCAACATTTATGAGCATGAAGACAAGTAAACACCACTCACTCACACAGTGGGATCTGCTGGATCTCGTTTAGTTCTCAGATTAAATCTGGTCAAAACGTGGAACACACTCTTTGTGAGCTCACAGCACCTTAACATGTATTTATTCTCTCCTTAGATTGTCTCCAAAGATCGGCTTCCCATGGAGCGAGATCAGAAACATTTCCTTCAATGACAAGAAGTTTGTCATCAAACCAATCGATAAGAAAGCTCCGGTGAGTGTTGATGGGTTCATGTGAAAAAAATCCCAGTGTTTAAAATAGATCCTAAATCCGTGCTTCCTTCAGGACTTTGTGTTCTACGCCCCTCGGTTGAGGATCAACAAGCGCATCCTGGCGTTGTGTATGGGAAACCACGAGTTATACATGAGAAGGAGGAAGCCAGACACCATCGAGGTCCAGCAGATGAAAGCTCAGGCAAGAGAGGAGAAACACCACAAAATGATGGAGAGGTACCAAACACACTCATTTACATTTATGTTTTATTCAGTTTGTTCCACTTATTGGATTTTATCTGAAGGTTTTGTCTCTTTTCTATAAACATTAGAACAAATGATGGAGATATGTCAATGTGTAAACATCAACCAGGTGTATTAGTCAGTAAATCACCATGTTTGTCTTTATGTGCAGTGCATCATGTACCCGTGTTAATATATCAGTGACACTTTCCAAACACTAGGGGGCAGCAGAGCTATTCAGAAAGTCAGGCCTGCCTTCATCTGCAGAGCAGTGTCTCAGAGCTGAAGCTGCAGCAACACAAGGAAACGGATGATAGTAGTTTTAATTTAAAAAGAAGAATGTTCTATTCAACATTATATTAAAATGTTCCAACTGATTTATAACATCAAGCTAGATTACACTACTTTCAGAAAAATTTGTTCATATTTTAATTATTTTAGACTATTTGCTGTTTGCAAAATCCCTATATGAACTTTAACAATGTTAAATTTATATAGATATTTATTGAACTGTGATGTGAAGTTTTCCTGCAGATCAGCTGGTGTAAACACTCCATGAACACAAATAAACACTCAGTAAACACAAATATACACTCAGTAAATGCAAATAAACACTTAGGAAACACAAATATACACGCAGTACACACAAATAATTGTAAACACACACTCAGTCTTGCTTGTTTTCATGAAGAACTGCAGCTTCTTCAGACTGGAGAACAAATCCTTTTTGGTTGATCATATTTTTCTCATTTCAACTAGTCGTCTGATTGCATTAAGATGTGTGATGGTTTAATTTCTGTGTTTTTTCCCTCAGGGCACAGCTGGAAAATGAGAAGAAAAAACGTGAGCTTGCAGAGAAAGAGAAGGAGCGAATAGAACGAGAGAAGGAGGAGCTGATTGAGAGGCTGAGGCAGATTGAGGAGCAGACACAAAGAGCTCAGAAAGGTATGAGGAACCTCTGGGAGCTTTAAGCCTTCCTGAAGTTTTTCTGTGTAAATGTTAACTTTTTACAGGACCGATGAGCTGATGATTAGTCTGAGTGCAGCACAGAACAAAGAGCTCTGCTGTAATTTCAAAACTTGAGTGTCTAAGACTTCACAGCTGTTCATGCTACCATTATTTTCTAACCTTTACATCATGGTCAGTTGCTCATTACATGGTTTAGTTTGACTTCCTGCAGGACGAGGCCCCTGGAGGCCACAGAACTGCTACAGTTGACTACTTTTGGTGAGACTGACTCTAGAAATTAATAAAAATAACTGATTACTGCAAAATTCACAAGACTGTAAATATAAAATGAAGACGCTGTGAAATCTTTGAGATTGGAGCTGTTTTAAGGTGACAGTGATACCGTTTAAGTCTTGGCTGCATGAGGGCAATGTTGCTTTTAGGTGACGTTTGAAATCCAAAACACAAGGCTGTCCCCAATTCTATATATAGTATACTATAGTACTACAGTGTAGTGAGTGAGTATTATGAACACAGCCTTTATTTCTCTGAACAGAGGCCTTTCAGGAAGCTAAGAGAGTAAATATTTATAACTTTTTGCACTGAAACATGCTTCTAAATGAATGATATATACCCACAGAATGTTATTGGTTAAATAATTTGCACTACAGCAGTCGGAATATTTTTTTTTTACTGGGCTTGTGTGCAACGTTGTGCCTGTTTGTAGTCTTTTTACTGTCTTCTTTAGTTTTGCTTGGTCACAGTTTGTGTTTTGACATTTGCTGGTGTCACCCTGCAGAGCTGGAGGAGCAGACCCGCAGGGCGCTGGAGTTGGAGCAGGAGCGAAAGCGAGCGAAGGAAGAAGCCGAGCGTCTGGAGAGGGAGAGGCAGGCGGCGGAGGAGGCCAAGGCAGCGCTGGCTCAGCAGGCTGCAGATCAGATGAAGACTCAGGAACAGCTGGTATCTGTGTTCATACAAAAACTCTGCTCATCAAATCCAACCTGAGTCCACCACTCTTTAAATTTATACCTACTTATCCACTCATGAGTTCCTCTTTTAAGTGCATTCAATTAAATCAGATGAGTCATGTAATTCAGGATTTTGTGATATTCCTTTTAGTTGTTTAAATCATCATCCTGTGGTTCTGTGTAGTGATTTCCTGTCGTGTTGTTTTGCTCAACAGGCTGCTGAGTTAGCTGAGTTCACCGCCAAAATCACTCTGCTAGAGGAGGCAAAGAGGAAAAAAGAGGAGGAAGCAACAGAATGGCAACACAAAGTAATGAAACCTCTCCATGTGACTCAGTGATAAATACTTTATTTATAAATGATGCACTCAGATTGTTTGATTCACACAATCTGAGTAAAGACTGAAGAATTATGTAGTAAAATATGTACATTTCCCACAGGCCATTTCGGTGGTTATTTTGTTTATGCGTCATTTCAAGGTGGTGACATTTTTTTAAGTTTGGTTCCTCTAACATGGCTACCTAACCCCCCCCCCAGGCTCTGTCTGCACAAGATGACCTGGAGAAGACAAGGGAGGAGCTGAAGACGGCCATGACCTCCCCTCCAGCACCCGAACACGACGAGCAGGACGAAACAAACGCCGAGGCCAGCGCCGAGCTTCTCAGCGACGGCGTCAGCACCCACCGCAGTGAAGAGGAGCGCATCACCGAGGCAGACAAGAACGAACGCGTAAAGAAACAGCTGCAGGTGAAAATTAAAGTGACTAATTGTTCACACACATAAAATAAATGGTCATTTATAACGTTTTTGGGGGGTTAAAAGGGATGTTTCCACCATTTTAAAGTGTGTTTTGGTATCATAGTTATACGTAAACAGATTGAGTCCTAAGTCAGTCTCTTACTGAGTGACAGTTGGAAACAAAAATGTGAGAAAAATTTAATTTCATTTCCTAATTGAAGTAAAGCAACACTTTTGTGACAAGTTTTATATTCAGTACGGTCAGTTCTTGGAGTAGAACACCTGCTCCTCCACACCGGGAGGAGACAGGTGAGGGGGTTCAGGCATCTGGTCAGGATGCCTCCTGGACTCCTCCCTGGGGAGGTGTTTCAGGCCCTCGAGTCGATCCAGGACAACCTGGAGGAAGTACATCTCCGGGCTGGCTGGGGGCCTTGGGGTCCCAGCTGGCAGAGGTGGCTGGGGATAGGGTGGTCTAAGATGCCCTACTTGGGATACTGGCCCCGCGACCCGGATAAGTGGAGGAAAACGATGCAAAGCGATTGTGCTTTGAGATCAATCCCTATCGGACCATATCTGTATCAGCAGATCCAACTGAACAAAAATAAGAAATCGACCCTCAAAATCGATGCGTAAGTGCATATGAAGCTGGTTATAGAGCAATAACATTTACTTTTATGAGACTTCCGGCTTCTGTTGAGAGCGGCCACACTGTTCCTTCTCTCCCTTGTGTGTTACTGCTGCAGCTGTTTTGTCTTCTGAGAAACTTCCTCATTCCTTCTGGTTAAATATTTTCTTTTTATTTATATGGCTTTGGTTTGCTGGGTTCTCAACATTATGGATAACGTTTTTTACACTCTCAAAACGGAGGAGGGTAGTCCGCGGCTGACTGAGACAAGAGTTGTGGGGTTCGTAATGGATCAAATTGCAGGTCTTGCAAGTCTGTCTCTGGAGGTCTACAACTTTGGATTAATGATGATCAGGTGCACGCTCATTGGAATCTGCATGGGCCTGGTTTATTGGAAAATAATGGAGCTAACGGAGCGATTGACAGGGTTGCTGTGCTGCAGGGGGGCTGATGCATGCTTTGAACACTGAAACGCTCGCGAGGAATGAGTTGTCTCGTAGGACTGTCTACGAACGAACTCTGGCGAAAAGCGGATTACGATCAATGTGTCGAACTACACAGATCAGGTGGGAATGGCCAGGATTTGGAATTTGGAAGTGATGAAGCCAGTCTGAAACAAACAGACATTAAGGCTGCTGCAACAAACAGGGAGCTGCCTGCTCCAAAACACATTCTGCTATCTTATCTGGAAACCTTGAAAACTACAACCCCCACTCAGCAGAGGGAATGAGGCGGCTGCTCAGCCCCTCCTTTCTACGCTCATCCTAACTTCTCCCCCTCATCAGCTGGAAGTGAAGGATGGTCAGCTGTGCTGAGTGTCCTTGCTGCTGGTGGAGCTCCTGACCCACCCACCCACCCTCCACGTGTTTTTTGGTTGTTGTGACCGTGTGTAAAATGCTACTCCCTCCCCCCTCCCTTCTGTTTACCTTTTCTTCTGCTCCCATTTTTTCCCTTTTATTGTTTTGCCCAAATATTATATTAAAGTTTGGCCCAATATTGTTCTGCCCAAGATTTTAGTTTTTTGCCCAAGTCAATGTCCCACAAAATGTCATAATTTACAGTGTAGATCCCCTGCTGGTACCCCCTGTTTTTTTCCTCAATGTTTTCTCCATTTTGGTTTTTGTTTATGTTGTAAAGCGCTTTGTGATGTATATCTGTGAAAGACGATAAATAAACTTTACTAAAGCCCGGGGCACACAGAGGACGGATGTGTTGCGCCCACGCCGTTATAAAAAAACAATTACAGTTACAGAGAGTGGCTACACGGAGAGCGCAACAAAGCGTAACAAAGCGCCCCAGGAACGCCGGTCCGTGCGGAGGCGCTAAATATAGGATCCGATTCTATTTCAAGCACTGTGGCGCAGCTTTTACGGCTTTAACACAGCGATTTCCCAAGAAGCGTTCAGCTGCGTAGCGCGTCCTGTGAACCCAAAAGACCGCTGCGATTCCATGGCGTAACGCATCCGTCCTCTGTGTGCCTCAGGCTTTACTTACTAAAGAAGTGAGTATATGTCTACTATGTAGAAATCATCACCAATGTGATCTTAAAAACTGACCTTAGATGTGATTGAAACATGCTTGAATTTGCTCGTGGCAAAGACGTAAGAACCCTTTGATGGAATCTCTTGTGATATTTCAACACCTTACCCTCTGTGTCCTCCTCCAGGCTCTGAGCTCAGAGTTGGCTGAGGCTCGAGACGACACCAAGAAAACCCAGAACGACATGCTGCATGCTGAGAACGTCCGGGCAGGAAGAGACAAGTACAAAACCCTGCGCCAGATCCGCCAAGGCAACACCAAGCAGCGCATTGATGAGTTTGAGTCCATGTGAGCCTGGATGAAAGTGGACATATAAAGACACTGTTGGTCTCGTTGCCATGTCAACGCCTCATTTGTAAAAGCCTAAAACCTGCTTGCCACTCCAGGCTCGCTTGCTTTGTTCCACGCAGGAGAAAGATCAGCTGTGGGATCTTCAGCCTGCCTGGGAGCAGTTGGCCAGTCGCACCTCGTTCTGCTTTTTAGAGCTTCGCCCTCAAACCAACAAAGCACACGTGTTTTATAATAAAGCTAAAAATGGCAAGCATCCCCCTCTTGTACATCTGGTAATTTAATGCTTGCATGTTTGGTGATTGAATTACAACAAGACCCATTAGAGAAAACCTGAGAGTGGTTTTACTCAACAAAATCAAAAGGCCATTAGTAGCTGTAGCTTGTCTATGATGGCGGTACGCTTTAATACATGTATGTCCTGTTGTCATGAGCTGAACAGGTTTAATGTTTTTTATTCTTATTTTAATTGCCTTATATGTGATTTCTTTCCCATCTAGTTTTGTCATTTTGTTCTTAGATGAATCTGTTAATCTGTTATTGTTACATCAGTTTACTTATCCACCAGGATCAGGAGCAGTTTGCAAAGAAAACTGATATGCAAATGAGATCTGCTGTTTTACATCCTGACTGTTCTGTCTCTCCCTGCCCACTGAAACATTGTCCAAATATATATTTTGCTCCACAATAAAGAATGACTTTATATTTCCAAACTTGCAGCTAGAGTATGGTCCTGATAACCTGACTGAAGTTATAACTAGTAGTATTGATGTAGTAGTATCTTTACTCATTCAAAACATACAAAAACAATATTTGCAAATTACACAGTTTTCAAGATTTGTCCAAAATAGCCTCTCATTTTTCCACATAAGAGAATTTTAGATGAGATTAGATTAGGGTGTAGTGTGGTTCAACGGGGGGAAGAATTCAGGAGGGGAACGGCTGAGGGGGAAGAAGCTGTCAATAATGCTGCGAGCCCAAAACAGACCTCACTTCTGGAGGTCCTCGATAGCAGGTAGCAGAGTCCCTGTGAAAATGCTGTGTGGTTTTCACCTCCTGCTGCAGTGCCTTCAGTCAACAGTTCCTGTGATGCAGTTGGTTAAGATGCTCTCAATCACACCCGTAGAAGTTACCCAGGGACAGTGGTGGCCCGTCAATAGGGGGCGCTAGGGCGCCGCCCCACCAGTCTCACAGGAGGAGGAAGAAGAAGAAGACAATTGGAATCACAAAATAGTTTTAAAAGAACCATGAAAATTAAACTAAACGATCTATCCATTATACATAAGTGCTGTGTATAATCTGCATTTAGGTGTTGTTTTAAACTCACTTTTTTTTAGCAGAACGAAAGGTTGTGTGGTTTACTTCCTGTTTCTTCTGCCATGTCTCGGGCGCACAAATCTTTACCATAGACCTACGTTATATCTGGTGCATGTGCACTGGAGCCCCTTCAATGCAAACTATAGGAGAGCCCCGGGTCGCAGAATCTAGCGACCGGGCCATGTGCAGATGACCGGAGAATCGGCTCAGAACAAGACTTTACCCAGAGCTTCAGGTCGCTCGCATGGAGGAGAGAGTTCTTATCATGGAGGAAGATAAACAGATATGTTTACAAAGAATTTTGCTTGACAGCTTTGTGACAACCCTGAGGATTGATTCCATGTGTCCTGATTTAATCAACTCGACAGTCCATGAGTCTTTTTGGGTTGTTTGTTAAGAGTTCAGACCGGGTCCTGGTTCAGGTCCGGTACTGGGTTTGGACTGGTTCCAGTCCAAAATGACCCAGTACCAGACTCGTCCAGTACCTGGTAATATTGGACCGGGTCCCAGTTCAGACCAGGCTGGTTATTCAGACTGTCCATGCCTGCATGCACTGAACATAGTGTCAGAGTTTATTTCAGTCATGATGTTTGATGTAATCTGATCTCAGTTTAGCTTCTTTTCATCAACTCTTGCTGCTGGGTCTAAACTGTGTGGCTGTGGACCTTCAGGGTTTAAAATACCGGTAAATGCATTTTGTGTTCAGGATCTGAAGCCTGGTGCTGCTGAGAACCAGTGTTTTTATCAGCAGAGTTTGATCTTTCAGTAGAAAGCTGTACAAACTTCATTGTGAATATTGAATAATATTATTGAATAATGAATTATTGAATAATAATAATATTGAATAATGTTATGTTTTTGACCTTGTGTAGGTCAGGTTGTTTTTCCCTGAAACTCTTACTTCTGTTGTGACCACATTGTGTTTTTTTTTTTGTTTGTTTGTTATTTACCGGTATATCTGATTATATTGATATTATTATAAGGTTTCCTTATGATTTCTTTACTGTTTGATGTGTAGAATTAGACCTGTGTGTGACCTAACTGCTCCATATTTTTAGTGAACTGGTGGTATGGATTTTTACCAGCAGCATTTTCAGTCAGATGAAAATACATATTTAGCTTCACTCTCTGCTCTAGTGGTGAGATGTGGGGTTTTGTGCATCTGAAAACTGACTTGCAAAAATGCACCTCACCCCAAAAAATGTCACCAGCCATCACTGCCCAGGAAGTGATTTTTCTTCAAGGTCCTTAGGAAGAAAAGTCACTGATGGGTCCTCATAAGGTTGTTGATCATACAAGACAGCCTTGTCATTAGATAGGCTTTGTGTGTCCTTTTTCTTCCTGAAGTCCACAAAGAGCTCCTGAGTTGGTGTTAGGTAGCAGGTTGTTGTCAGCGCATCAGGCAGCTCCTCTGTCCTGTAGTCAGACTGGTTGTTGTCACTGATGAGTCCAGTCACCGTGTTATCGTGGGCAGCATGAGTGGCTGGTCTGGCAATCGGAGGGTCGCCGGTTCAATCCCAGCTCTGGCTGGGTTACAGTGTCCTTGGGTAAAACACTTCACCTACCTTGTCTACTGGTGGTGGTTGGAGGGACTTGGCAAGTGCTGGTGCATCATGGCACTCTGACAGCGTGCCCCAGGGCAGCTGAGGCTACAATGTAGTTTATCACCACCAGTGTGTGAATGACTGTGTTGTACAGCGCTTTGGGGAGTGTAGAATGCTTTAGAAAGCACTCTATAAATACAGGACATTTACCATTTATCATCTGCCTGCAGTCATAAGTGCAGAGGAACAGGCTCAGCACAGTCCTGGTGCACCAGAGCGGAGTGTGATGGTGGTATGTTAGGTCAGGCCACGGCCGGCCCTAACATACTTTGTTGGTCAGAAAGTCCACGATCCAGTTGCAGAGGAACTGATTATCTCGGAGAGGAAACTGTTGAATGCTGAGCTGAAATCAACAAACAGCATTCTTAGAAATGTGTTGAGAGACAAACTTTAAATTAAAACCTGTTATTATATAGTGAATGATATGTATTCATTCAAAAAAATACTGGAAGAATCATTAATGAGCAGAGTGAATGAGGTCCCTGTTCAATAAAACTAAGTCTAAATTAGACCTAAATTGTCAAAAGCAAAGAACATTTATGATTTCTACATTTTCAAAACATTCAAAAGCACATTAGTTATATGAATAATAATGAAACAACACATTAAAGCTTGAGTAGGAGTTTATTGGTCATGTTTAAATCACACAAAAACAGTCATCACGTCATTTGGCCACAATGTCCTAAAGTCACAAAAATAATTAGTTATTTGTTTCCTGCTTTTACTAAAGGATTATACGTGTTGTTTTCTAGACATTTTTATTATATTTGAAGATTCTCATAAAAGGTAAACTCATGGGGATATCTAATGATATCATTTGACCAGGTTTATAAAAGTTCTTGAGCCTGTCCAGGTTTTCTTATGAAGTGCCTTCAAATCTACTATGCTTATATCCATTATACTTTACTGTTCAAATGAAGTTCAAGCAGGACTCATTTTACCAGCAGCATTTTCTAACACTTTAATCTCCTTTTATTTTGGCTCGATATAGCCTGAGATATGGGAAAGACCAGGACAGTGAACTGGTTTTTACTCTGCTTTGGTCCCTAAACAGGTCGTCCTCACTTATTTCTGTCGCTCAGGTGAAGATGAATTAAAGCACAATAAAACTGAATGAAGTGATGTAATGAATTGGTGGCATTCATAAAATGCATACACATGTAGCGGGATTTGAGGCCAACAAGTTATAAAATTACAAACAGCATCTGCCCAGACGAAACACAGACACACACATCATTATTATTATTATTATAGATATGATCAGACTGACCTCAAAGCAAACACATGTGCACATTAAATACCCATGAACTATGTTCTGTTAAGTCCAATAATCAGAATTTCTTTCACAGACTAAAACATCCTGTTGAGGATAAAACACCACACACGCAATTATAAAAAATTACTTTCCAAAAATGTTCTCAGTAGTAAAAAAATAGTTTCTCCCTCATACATGAAATCATCCACATTAATACAGCATCTGTAGAGGTGTGTGAATGTCAGCTCTAACGTGTAAACCCTGCATTAGACTCTAGCACATGGTGCCAGAGACGCTTCACTCACTGACGTCATAAAGCAACCTGCTCTAAGCATGAGGAAGAGACCTTCCTTGTTCAAGATGTTCAAAGCAAAATTAAGACATTTATGGTTTAAAAATTCCTGAAAATGTGTCCGAAAACATTTTACAAGTAATGAGAACACCAACCCTCTATGGTTCAACCCTGAAACGGTCAGCTCAGCCTTTTTTCAACGGTACCGTCGTTTCAGTTCACTTACAAAATTCTCATTTGTGCACTTGGAAAAAAAAGACAATGAAAATAACGGAAAGCCTGAGTACCGAAGAATTAGAAACAAAGTCTAAAAATTCAGCTCAAAACATGTTCCTTTAAATATGTTCATAGTTAACAGGTGTTTAAAGGTTTATAGGATACAATTTGCATCAACAAAAATAGATTTCATCTGTCTTCTACCATTCAGGTTTTAACCTTTACTCATCATAAAACAACCCCTCTGCTTCAAATAGTGATAAAAAAAACTAGAATATGAATTTTTTCATTCAACATTTCATTCCAGCTCAAAGTGAGATACGATAACATTCAAAATAAAACTAAAAGTCTCAAAGGGAAAGCTCATCAATGAGGGACATTTATTTGAGGGAATTTTCTTTTGTTAACTTTAAAACACTTGTAAATTAAAGCTGAAGTGCAGGATGTTACATTCAAGTTCTCACCAAACAAGTAAGTAAACCACAGAACTGCTTATTGTGCAGAATACTGGAGGTTTGTGTGTTATCACACTGGAAGCAACGCATTCAATCTGTACAATCTGAAGAAATCCTCTGAAGGAGGCTGGTGAGAGTGAACGGCTTCAATGGAACAGAGAGGTTCAATAGCAAAAAGTTCATTTTGCTCAGATACTGTAAATTTTTAATGCTTTTAAAAACCAAGACTGAATTAAACAGTTAGATACTTGTATTTTTAAACCTTAAGTGTTTGTATTGAACCAGAGAGATCATTATAATAATCTGCAGAAATAAAAGCATCCATGATATATGATTCCCATGACGTTTTATGTACCCCTTATAATAAAGGTTTTAAATGAACACTTTAAGTTTTTGCATCCTTTTAGATGCATCTTAGCCCGTCGTTTTGATATATTTTTTCTTCTCTTATTGGAAAAAATTTTAAAAAATCAGAAATTGACTAAAACCAAATGATCCTTGAAGTCAGCTGACAGGACTGTCCTGTTCTGGTGGAGGAAATCGCTACCTCAGTGGAGAACAGCAGCTCGGGGTTTTCAAGTGGAGTTTTCGCTATCTTTATTGTGGTTGTTGTTAGAGTTTCACTTCCTTATTGGGGAAATTCGCAAAATCTCACAACAACCGAAGTGCCACCTGCCAGTAAACACTGAAGCCTTTACTCTGTTGTGTTAACATCGAATGTGGACAGAACAAATTTGGAATGTGATCTAAAAGAAAAGTTAGCTCATATCCTTGCATTTCTGATCGATTTTAGATCAAATATATGAGTCTGAAACCCTGATATGATTGCCTTGATTAAATAAACTGAAGGGGAAAAAAACACAACAATGAACAAAAGTGCCCCAAAAACTAAATAAATTTAAAAATATATGAATAACTTTAACGTATTAAATAAATAATTATTTTAATGAACAATTTCACCCTCAAAACACATTATAAGCCTAAGTGATGTTACACAAAAGAGATTAGCTGAAACATTCAAGTCCAGCTCAAACCTTTCCTCATCTTAAGTGCTGAAATTAAAGGAATTTTACAGAAAGGTAAAGGGATTTTCAGATTTCCCTTTGCAAAAATAACACCTTTCTTAAAATGAAAACACAAAATCCAACCCAATCTTTAGGACCATTCTGTCTTGTGTTTTTGCTTTGGGTATGACATTATTAATAAGTTTGAAAAGAGAGGGTGTTAAGAAATGCATTTATGAAGGATGCTGCAATTTCTCAATTAAAATTGCAGCTGCAAGCTCCTGAGCATCCATCACATGAGGATTCTTGGTCATCACCTTCCTCACCAGATCTGAAGGGAAGATGCCACATAAGTTAACAAACAACTTTTCCCTTAAGTCCTGGTATCGACCCAAAGCAAAATTCTCAGAGTACCGAGGCTCTGACAGCAGGTGAGTCTTATGGGGAGAGATGGATGGAAGGGACTGCTGAGGGAATGGTAGCTGACTAGATGCTGAAAGACCCCGGGGTGATGTATGGACCTGCTGGCTCCAGGGAGAGTGCCAGCCCTTCCCATAAAGTGGTGGAAAGCTCTTATAGGAGAACAGATCATAGCAAGGCTTAGGAGAGGACTGGTGGTTAGGGTCCCAGTTTATCTGATCCGGAGGGAGCCCAAAGTAGCTCCTCTTAGAATAAAATGCTGACCCGTTGTGCAGCCTGGAGTCCTGAAGCTCACCTTCACGTGACTTCATTGGGCTGCAGCTGAGAGTGGAGCTCTGAGAATAAGAGTGGACACTCGATGTTTGGGTTGGACGAGGTGGAAATTCCCCCGGAAAACCGCTCAGCAATGGATGCTGATGTTGGGGTGGGATGTAGGCTGAGGCGGTCTTGAGAGAATGTAGAGGTGTGTGAGACGAAACCAAAGAAGGATGTTCTTTGATACCAGTCCCATGTGGTCTTTGCACTCTTTGACTAACAGAATACCCATAAGCAGGATGCTGGTCCAGTCCAGGAGAAACCTGGCTAGGACCGTGAGCATAGCGGTTAGAGTAGTGACGATGGTGGTGAGAATGGTGATGGTGACATTTAGGGCTCTCATCTAACGTGGGGTCAGGGGAGAAGGAGTCTGATCCAACACTGCCATCACTGCTACAATCAGATACCAGAAGACCTGCTTGCAGATCAGTAGACGGAACACATTCTGAGGTCTGTGGCATCACAAGACTGACACCTGAATAGGTCTTTACTAAAGACCTATATCTCAGCTCTGGAGACCTACATCTGTGGTATGACTCAAACTGCCTTGATCCAGAAGCATCAGCGAGTCCAGTGCTGCTTTCACTTCCTCCCCCAGGATGCTCCCACCTGTCCAGACGTTCTGGTGAAGGGAGCACTATGGGAGCAGGATGTCCTACAGTGATGCTTTTGCTTCTCCTATGTTCTTCTGGTTTGAGATGAATCTGGAATTTGTCCTCTGTGGCATTAGGTAGGGGGTTCCAAGGACTCTGGGTTGGTGGTTTCCTCCCGTGTTCGGGTTCAGGCATTTCTTCTGTTTGAGAAGTACTTTGGCTCTTCACCAACAGGGCATGTTCTAGTCGGCCTTTGGAGGCTGCTGATGACATTTTGGCACTGGCACGGAGCTCATCTGCCACGGAGCGCTGGGGATGACTGCCCCTTTCTGGGTGGTAAAACTTACACTTGTGGCCATATGTGCACTTTTTTCCTAAAAAAGGAGAAGTAAATAAACAAATTTAATTAAAAAAACATTTTATGATACCTCTTAAAAAAGAAAAATACCTGTATAGGGTTTCAGCCCAACAGCAATGATTTGAATCTGTTCAACCTTAAGCTGTCACTTTCTAATATAAACTAAACTACTTGTGATATTTACACTTATTTTTATGTTACAGTACATATTATAAGTGCATGTATTACCATAAGGACAGGGTTGCTTCTTAAGTTCAGGAGCAACAGGCCTCTTCCTCAGGAAATTGTCCAGACTTGGTCCGTGGCGTCCCAGTGGGTCGTCTGGTGGCATGAATCTAATTCAACAGTTAATAAAACGTTGATCAAAATGTTATTGTTGCCAGGATTTATCAGTGATTTGATCAGTAGAACAAATTATTAATAATAAAGGAATTGAGGTGTCAGTTTTTCTTCTGGAATGCTTAGTTTGGCAGAAGATGCTTACTTGTCGTTTACAAAGGAGTACATCAGCAGACGTTCATCAATAAATTTCTTCCACTCTGGCTTCTCATTGGCTAGGTCCCGGTAGTTGTCATTAGAAACAATTATGCCGTCTGACTCATAGGCCAGTTTGACGATAAATCGGTCGTCATAGCAAACCACACGGCGTCCTTGCACACGACGAGATGGAGTGAAAACCAGGATCTTTTCTTTCTCAAGACGCCGCAAGATTTCCTGGTCTGAACAAAAGATGGGGAATCAGTGAAGACATTAGATGTACAAAATGTATCAGCACATGCTTTTTAAAATTCTCTTGTGACATTAAACAATTTCTGAAAGCCATGGTTGTTTCATACCTGTGATTAGAGCATCAGGTCGTGACTGTTCCTTTCTCCAGGCTGGAACAAAAACGGTGACATCACGGTGACCTCGATCCAAGAACCAATCAACAGCTAGCTGGATGCCTTGGCAGGAGAACACTTCCTTGTTCCCATGACTGCATCATCAAAAAGACATGTTGAGAACACTTATCTTTTTCATTTTGATTATGGTATTTATGTAATACACCAAAGAGTTTGAATAAAATGTTATTCTCCTTTTTTTTTAAGGTTGGTCTCGCACATCTAACAGGTTGATTTGCAACATAAAACAAGACTGTATTTCATTGACTACAACTGATGGAAACGTAATTCAGTTGTAATAAAATTAGATTAATTATCAAATGCCACTTAGTCAAATTGTCTCTTTATAAAGGAACCAGCTTATTGGGTTGAAGAGTTACTTCAATGCAATCCTCCATTCTGACAGTGGGACAGAATGACTTCCTTTTAACAGGAAGAAACTGATCTCCAGCAGAACCAGGCTCAGAATGAGTGGAGCTTCCTGGCTCGACCAACTGGGTCTGAGAGGACAGAGAAGAAACAAAAACAAGGACTGGATCATTTCTAAAAACAGAGAGAACAAAGTTAGTGGCAGCAAGAACAGGAACTACAAACATGGAGAGTAGAGAGAGTAAAGCCAGCAGAGGGGAGATGTGGTCAGTTTGTCCTCCAACAGTCTGAGTCTATAGCAGCAGAACTAAAGAATGACCCAAGATAACTCTAAACTATGGGATTTATTAAAAGGGAAAGTCTAAAAATTATTATTATTTTTAAAGTACCATCCCAAATTCCTTTGGTCTGTCCAAAAAACAAAACAAAACATAGCAAGATATTCATGCAAGTATGGACTCAGGGCTGTGGTTGGCACGAAATGCACTTTGAATTAATTATGACTGCGTGCCTCTCAGTGACATTGTTTTTGCTGTATATACATAGATATTTTGGGGGTTTTGTTGTTTTTTCTCTCTCTCTTTCTGCAGATCTAGAAGCAGATTCTTGTACCGTTGGTATTCTTTCGGTTAACTTTTCCCCCAACTCTTTTCCTTTAGTTTTCCTCCTCTGTTTCCATCTGTGTCCATCCCAATAAATGTGGAATTACTCGCTATGTTGTAATGGAGCCTTTGATAGTGTCTCCCATGACAAATTACAGTAGTTTAGGGTAGGGGTCAGACAAAGACATTGATGAATCAATGCCTCTAGAAAGAGGGGATCCTTCTCTGGAACTGTAGATCTGGGTCTCTACTCAGAAGCCATGCCCAGAGGGGACTGGTGACCACCTGGTGGTTAAGCCTTAGCTCATGGGGCTTAGTCTCAAGGTGCTACATTTACAAGTAACCCTCACCTACAGAGAAAGAAGTTGGGTTGGTGTAAATGAGTCCTGGTAGAAGGACCCTGAGGAGCCAGAGCCAGAGCTAGTGTGTAAGGTTGAGTATTTTTGCTCACCTTCACACACAGGTTAGGCCTGTGGCACCTAATTCAGTCTTAATGCCCACTTTTCAGCATGTTTTCCTGCTTCAGCACACTTGATTTTAAAAGGTTTTTTTTATATAACAACATTTTGAGGTTGAAATTTAACCATTCATATCACATATGTTAAAGCAGGGACACATATAAAACTGGATTTAGAGACCATTGACTGAGGTTCTGGACTGTTACTTCAAAGTATCCCAAGGAAAGAGGCATCATTAGTCTGAAGCCAGAGGTTGAGGATGACAGTGCTAAAGATCTCCATAATGAGCAATTGAGTTTCCTCTGTGGCTTCAAGCTGTAGGAGGGAAAGTTCCAACTTCTTTCTTTTGCATTAACATCAGCTCAGATTATCCAAATGAAATATGTTCCGTTTGTTTCACATAGACCGTTACTGACATCACTGATGACTCAATCTTCAGCATAAACAACCTTCTGAGTAAATAACTGACTTATACAAAAGTAACAGAAAGGTTTAGTAATAACATGTGTACAAACTGCTTTGACACCTTTATGGTTGGAGTTGTTTGAAGGTGACAGAAAGCTGCTCTGGTCTTGACTCGGCTCTGATTAGCCATTAGCTTGGCTCACTTTAGGAACATGATATTCCAAATGAAAAATGTCTAAAGCTGTTTCTGCTGCAGGCAAGATGTTGGTCACTGATAATAAACTCCACAAAACACAACTTTATAAAACAAGAATAATTCCTTTATAAACATCCCATTTAAAGGTAAGTATATGAGTCAGTAGAAGATTCCTCACCTCATGGCTACGTTGCTTCCATCCACAACAACAGGTCGAAGGTTGTCCCTGTCTTCCAGCAGTGGGGACGGACACAGTAGCTGACAGCAGTTCAGCGTTGAGTTCGAGGAGGAAGAGGAGTAACAGGCCAAGGAGGAGGAAGGAGACTGGGATGCAGTTGGAACTCTTTGCTGCTCCATTTCTGTCCTGGTTCCCAGTTTGACCAGCTCTCCCAGCATATCATTGATAAGTGCATCTGGGCCCAGTTTCTTAAGGACTAATAGCACAACCTCCTCAGAGTAGCCTAGCTTGAGCGCAAACTCAACCTTGGTGCGGTAGTCTGAGATGTGGTCAGAGGGCGGTAATGGGGCGGACTGTGGTAGGTCTTCAGAGAACAGATTTGGGTCCAGGTCCAGCCTGACCAGATGACAGTCTAAGGAGGACTCCTGCTGGTGTAGAAGAGACCGATCCTGATTTGAGCCATTACACGCGGAATGAGCCCCATTTGGAAGCCGGTCATCTTCATTGTCAGAAGTAGCGCTCTCCTCAGAAAAATTACTGCAACTGCTACTGCAGCTATAACTTGAATTTGTACTTAGACTAATGGTACTCACACCGATACTGGCACTGCTCCTGCTCTGGGCACCGCCTCGGGCTTGTAAGACCCTAGAAGCTTTCAGAAAGCTTGAGCCAACCTGCCTGTCAGCACCATCCACATGGAGATAGTCCAGATCCAGTCCCAGATTGAGGATGTGGCCTGTTCCATCCTCCAGATGGTCCTTCAGGCCCATGAATCCTTCTCAGACATTCAGCTCCACGTCCTCTTTGACCTCCAGTTGACCCCAATACCTCCGCTGAGACCGAACTGCTCACTGGCTCATCCTGAGAGGGAAACTGGGAGGAAAGAAAGCAGCCAGTTAAATTAGAGGGAAATACCTGGATTTGCATGCTCATTTGAATATTCAATGTAGGAATGAGCCAGGTAGTGAAACAAAATTGGAGTAGGCTACATCGGTTTGATCATGTTCTAAAAAACACACTGTGAACATTTATTAGATAAACATGTTTTCTTGTAAAATAAGCTAATTTGGGCATAAGAAATACTTCACTAGTTAAGTTTAACTTTGTTTGCATTTTTAAAGCAAGCTCAAAAACCTACAGACAACCAGGAGAATATAAAGCTCAGATCAATGTTCCTCCACTTCCTGGGATGTGTTGAGACAAACATCCCTGACACTCCTACCTGATGTGCTTTTGGAGTTGTTGGTAATAAAACAAGAGCTCACTTATATCAGGGTCTGAATGCAAAAGCTGGAGCTGGAGGGCTTGCTTGTGGGAATTCAATGCATTGCATCAAATGGGTGAGTTAATAGCAACATCCTCCCCCACATGCTATTAAACACGATTTGCATGTTTGCAATGAAAACTTTTGTTGTCACACAAAGTGACATTGTGACAAACATAAAACAGACATTAGGTTCTAGACTGGTCATTCTGCAACAGTTTATCAAAATATACTCAATTGACCTAATTTGATTAAAAGTAATATTTTTATGGTTAGTCATGTTAGGATATTTAATAAAATGCCGCAGCCTGCTAAAATAAGGTCAGATGAGCATATGAGTGTGAGCACCTCTAAAAGAGCTTGTCAGTTGGCTGGTCTAGAGCACACTGGTGTGTGTTAACACCAGTGCTTTAAGTGGAAAAAAATAAGTGCCGGTACTCTCCTTATTAGTTCGAGATCATATATATATATATATATATATATATATATATATATATACAGAGAGAGATATCTATAGTTTTATTGTTCAGAAATGACAAAAGAACAAAGCCAGTTCTAAATCAAATCCTCATGAAAGAAGTTCAAATTCACTCAGTCATCTGTTTAGTCACTAATTCTTCCCAATGTGTCCTCCCCTCATACCTGTAGACTCCATCACTGGATTCTATTTGTCTAAAAGACAATTCAGGACAGGACACCTCTCTATCTGTCCTCTCTTCTACACCTGGTCCATAATAAATGTCACAGGAGGTCTAGTGAAGATCTTCAGCTCTAGTCTAGTTAACTAGACCGTCAGTTCTGCTCTGCAGACTTTGAGTCTGGCTTACCTCATCATCTCCAACGCCTCTACTGTCTAAAGCTCTGCAGCAGCATGAGACTGGAACATTTACTAAACACCTTGACATCTATTACAACCTTTAAATCTAAACTTCATCAGGTTATTATGTATAATAACTAGGGATGCTCCGATCACGTTTTTTGCTGCCGATCACCAATACCAATCACATAGATTGACTGTAAATTTCACATTGTAGTGATGATGAGGGCTAAAGGCTACTTGATCTGTAGAAAATGAACCATAAATCTCCTTCATTTGGATAAAAACAGGTTTTACTGACTTTTTCTAGGATGAAAAAATACAAAAACTTGAAGGCACCATGTAGACATCATCCATCATATAGAAATCTAATATTTATAGATATATATTTACAATACCAATAGAAATCTATTATTTATATATATATATATATATATATATATATATATATATATATATATATATATATATATATATATATATATTTAAATAATTAAACATATGTTCTTGAGCACAAGATCCCCATTAATTAGTTTGTGGTTGAAATAACGTTTTGAGACAAATAGTTGTTTCTCTACTGCTTTTCAGACACAGAAAAGTCGACATTGTTTGACACTCTGGTCCATTTTATGCCCAAAAATAACAAACTTATTACTGACAATGATCTGATCATTACCAAAGAGTCTACCTGCTGCTCTCTCAGCTCCTCCTCCCTCCACCTGTCTGATCCACTGCGCCATGGCACGCTGCTCCTCTCCAGCTGCGTCATGACGCGCAGCTTTTTTCTCCATAAGCGCACGAGCTCTCCGTCATTAATATTTAAATTATTGTCTTTTAATACCAATTTGAAGAATTATCTCAGCCCGAGCTATGAGCCAATCATGGAGCGGTCCGTTCAGGGGACGCGAGTCCCCGCTTTTCCTCTCTCATCCGGTGTTTCACCAAATTCTGCCACCCTCCTGGAGTCACTAAATACAGCTGACAGATGAGTTCTCTCATCCACCTGCGTTTCTCCTGCACCGCCCCCGCGCTCGCCCTCCGCACCTCCCGCCATGCGCTGCTCGTAATATGAGGCAACTACGGCCACCGGAAAAGCTCAAAATTATATTGATGTAACATCAAAAAAACTCCCGGTACGGACGGAACGCTGGAAATAAGTCCCGGTACGCTGAGGGGTCAAATTTAGAAGTCCCGGTACTGCGTACCGTTCCGTACCGCCCCACTTAAAGCACTGGTTAACACAAAGCCAAAGATAAAAGATATCAGCAATGACCTTAGAGAAGCAACTGCTGCTGTGCACCAGTCTGAGAAGAGGTATAAAGCCATTTCACAATAACCTGGAGTTCATCATTATAGAGAGAAGTCCTCACAGAAGAATAAGCCTGAACAAGTATGAACAGCTTATACAGCTGTCAGCTCGGAGGTGGAGGGCTGATGATTGGGCCTAGTTTTACAGTTACAGGATCTGGGCACCTTGCATTCATTGAGTCAATGAATAGTTAAATGAGACCATCTGTCTGACAGATGAAACGTAGTCCAAACCGGGTCATAAAACAAGACAATGATCTCAAACACAACAGCAAACCTGCAACATAACAGCTGAAAAGAAAAGAGTCAAAGTGCTGCAATGGTGACATTAGAATCCAAACCTCAGATTAATGCCAATGACATGATATGACCTCAAGAGCAGAATCAAGTGATCACAAATGTTATTGGACTGAAATAATGTTAAGGGAGGAAAAACTCTTCCAGTGACGCGAGAGAGAAGATGACCTCTGCAGTTCTATAAAAACCCTGTGCTGTTCACACACTGCCTCTGGATTCTGGTTTATAGCTTTTTAAAAATAGATATTAAGACGGAGCAATATGTCACATGCTGTTGTGTTTATAGCACTTAAAAACCTGACAACAATCAAATATCTTTTGTTATGTTATGAAACATTAAACCAGAGAAATATGCAAATTTTTTACACATAAAGGGACCAGAATTCAAACGCTGTAGATCACTGAGCTTTCTTTGTAGGGTTTAGATTTCACCCTGACAGATCATCAGATCATCATGTGGACCCAGTAATCTACAGTCTGCATTTACTTTTCAGCCTCACTTCCAAATGGGTTAGACTTTTTGTGTGGACCGCCTATACCATTGTGTTGATTATATGCTTTTGCAGATATGTTCCAAACCAGTGGCGGCTGGTGACATTTTTTTGGGTGAGGCGCATTTTTGCAAGTCAGTTTTCAGATGTGCAATAAAACACATATCACCACTAGGGCAGAGAATGAGGCAAAATATTTTCACCTGACTGAAGGCCATACTCCACAAGCAGAAAGAACTTTGTTCTCGCTGGGGGTCTCCGAGAACAAAATGACATCATTTTATTCTCTCAGACCCAGTTTGGCAGCGCTAACAGCTTGTTCTTGTGCACATTAACTGAGCTGAACTTTTTTCAGCAGGACGTCCAAGAACAACTGCTGTGATTGGTCAAAAAGGGAGGATGAGCGTGGTTAGTGCGGTTAGCGGTTGACATTTTCCTCTGGCGCCTGCTGAGCTGCTTTGTGTGGACGGACCTGAGGAGTCACGGTCTGGATCGACCAGCGCGGGCCGCGAGGGTTCGCACCGTAGACCCGTAGACCTCCTCACATAGCAAGGACGGATAATTTTATACTGCACACACACACCCTCCCCTCCACACACACACATCTGATACGCACACCTGTATGACACATCACTGAAGTAGATTGACAGCTGAGTTCTCGTGTAGTATGAATGATCCCTGCGGAAACAAACTTTTTTCTTCTTCTCGGAGCCCCCCCCCCCCCAGCGAGAACAAATTTCTTTCTTCTCATGGAGTATGAATAGACCTTAAGGAATGAGGAACTGGAAGGTTTGGTAAGATATTAAGACATCGTCTCCACCTGCTTCACAAGAGCAAATTTTCAATCCTAAATCATTTAACTTAATTATTAAAGGCTTTGGATTCCTTCCAGGAATGCACATGAACCACCAACCTTCATGTCAGAGTTTGACACTGAGATCATCCTGTGGAATTATGAAGGAATTCTGACAGTTTTAGTTAAATGTTTCTAACTGATTTTAGACGTTTTTGTGTTTCATGTGTTTGATGAGCTGTGGTGGCCATCTTGAAATTGGTTGCTTCCAAAAGTAAAACAGTTGTAGATGTTCATCCGATGATGACTCTCTAGGAGTTTCATTAAAATTCACCTGGTGATTCATGAGATATTTTGCTAATAATGGTGTAGCACTCAGAGTGTGACTCTCGGCTCTCAATGCCCCAATTTTTAGCTCAATACCTGTAAAAAATAACAGCTGTAGCCATTTTTGTGTTTTCTGGTCAGCTGACTGTGGTGACCATCCTAAACTGACAGGTGACTGTAAAAATGACTTCATTTTTACAGTCATTTTTACAGTTTACATTATGTATGTAGATGTTCATCCAATGGTTATTTTCAGGAGTTTTATTAGAACCTGTCTAAAGTGGTTCGTTAGATATTTTTTGCCAACAAACACTCACACAGACAGAGAGAATGGTAAAAAAAATTGTCATAAAATAATTGCAACAAAGAGTTAAATGGTTTTATAATCAGACTCTGAAGAACCAGATATGGATAAATCCTGTGGCTGTATTTGGAAGTCTCTCGGTTCTGAATGTGACTCATGGACTTTTTTGAGACTTTAGTTGAAACAAAGGACTGCTGTGAATGACTCTGTAGTCTCTTTAAAAATGTGCTGTTGTCCATTTGGCTTATTAGGACACATTAAATTATGACTCTTTAGGTTTCCATAGCTCCTACAATAATTCTCTATTCCTGGATTTGGGTCACTCTTACTAGTCTGATGTATGAAATCCCTGTTAGAGGCCATCCATTATTCCTGTCTTGTTGCTCAACACAAAGCCTAATGCTCACACACAGAGGAGCTGACTGTTACAGACCAGTCACCTATGATGATGGGTGGGACGTGAACTCTTCACATCAGATAAGATCACAACAAACAGCACCGGTCTGTTTGTGTGGGAGTTTGTGTATCTCTGGAATTACCCCCCACCTCAGGGTACTTCCTCAACATCAAACTGTTTCAGATTCAGCAAAATATCTTTGAGTGAGTCAGGTATTCACAGCTTTAATGATGTTATTCAGATTCCATAGGGGTCAGAATGTTACAAAGACAGAAAAAGCTGAACAATATAATATACAGGAGGGGAAGAGTGACAGTGTATCAAATATGTTTTCCTTTAAAACCAATCAATCTGATTCATTAACTACCAGTCATATTACTACTGACTGGAGGGTTCAGACCATAAGGTATGGGTGCATTTGATCTTTATCATTTTTTTCTTCCTCATTTCACCCTCTTAATAAAACTTGTTTCTCTCTGTTATGCACTTGTCATCAAGGCAGGCGCCTTCTGGCGGCCCGGGTTCATTATGTAACCAAGTCAAGTTCCTGATTGACAGGACGCTGTCTTTCTGGCAATAAAAAGAATTCTGATTCTGATCACTAAAGGATTAAAGGTGGTCGGTGATGTTCTTGTCTGTGTGTTTATGTTTGTTCCAAAAATGGCCCAGAATGGATTTCACTCCACAGACAAACAAAAAGAATGTAGGAGTCTCTCAATGAAGGTGCATTAACTTTTGGAGACAACCCATTCAGTGGCCTCTACAGCTAGACGTAGCCAGTCTAACCAAAACAAAAATGTCAGTTTTGTGAATTTCGAGCTAAAACCTGATGTGGTAGCTGAGATAGCTGAGAGGCGTGTCCAAATCATAATTCATCCATTAACTGAATGATCAGGATCTCAGTCATTAACTTTGTGATTGAGTGCCAGCAAACTATATAGTGAGACTAAATTCAGCTGTGGTAAGATTAGGTCGCTTGAATTATTTTGGTCAATATTAAGATCCTCATTATTTAACACAAATATTCACTGAGTTGGTGTCCTGTAGTAGTTTCTCCTTTTTAAGGTTAAAACCTAGCAAAAATGCTGCAGTGCAGCTTTTCAGAATGAACGTCAACTGACTCCATGAACACACAGAACACGTCACCCTGCAGGGTGCACTGGACCGTATGTCAGGATCTGTGTTCATTTGACCAAAGGTTTCCATCCGTATGGGACATATATGTATGTATACTTTGAAAAAAAGTGGTATGTAAATCTAAAATATCCCAATATCACATTTTATGGATACAACAGACACAGACTTACATCAGCAGGCAGCAGGTGATAAAATAAATAAAGTATAAATTCCATCCATCCATCCATCCATCCGTCAGTCAGATATAAAGCAGCCATATTGGAGGTGTATATTTTGATCCGTGTCAGTATGTTTTGTGCTGTCATTCTGCATCTCGAATTTTTCAAACATTGCCTCAAGACACAAGTTAGTTTAGCTTTTACAAGTGGTGCCACGCAGAAGGTAAGACAAAATCAATGTTTGCTAATTGGGAGATCATGCATAAGATTTTAGTAAAACCAATCAAATTCCACCATTTCTCAACGTGAGAGGACATGAGAGCTTTTGAGAACTTTACAAAACAACAAAGTCAAATTGAAATCGTTAAAATGATTTTTATCTACTTTTCCTTAAAAAGTGGCTCAAAAGGCAATAAACATACATGTATCTGGTTCTGTTTAGTTCTAATAAGAAACCAAAGCCTAAAACACCGGAAGGCGGGGGCCCTCTTTATGTCCCGACCCCGACGTCTAATCTGCGCCGCTGTTTGTCATCCTGAATGCCACAAGAGAGCTGGAATAATTTAGTCCACCAACAACAAAAGAAGTACAAAAGCAAAGAGCGAGAGTGAGTTTGTGTGTGTTGGGGAGGTGGAGGGAGGGGGGGGGGGGAGAAGTGTGTCTGGCTTGCCGTCCTTCAACAATGCAGCTGCCACCCAATCTGTCCCCCTGTGACGGGAGTATTGTTCTCTCAGGCCCTAGCAGCATGCACAGACGGAGGTGGGGGGCTTTTAAACCCATTCACCCCCAACACACACACATCATGTTGGTAATGCAGCAAACACACCAGCATCAGTCGCAGATGGAATCTTTGAGGAGTCAGCAGAAATTATAATGACACAGCACATAACTGAAGCAGTGAAAACATGTAGGAATTCACTTCTAAAATCTTTTTAAACTATATTTGACTGAACTGAATGTTCTGATCATAGCAAAACTCTCCAGAAACACTTTGACTGAGAGTCTGAATCATTTTTATATTAATTAAAACATTTTTTCAAATAAGACTTAATGAAAAAAAGGATTATCAGTTGTTGGTTTCGACTTTCTCAAAATAGACCTCAAAACCGTCTGAAAGAATTGAATTAAAACCTTTATTTAAAAAATATCCATAAATTGAGACTTTGTTTTCAGTCCTGAACTTAATCTCAGGGCTAAAGTTCAGCATATACAGTAGAACAACAGCCATTCAGATGACCCAGTGTTTACATACTCTCTCAACAGAGAGGAAATCTGAATGGAAAACGCCTTCTAGGTATTAAATGTTTCTGTTCAGCAGTTTTACACATACCCTTCAATAACACTGAATTCAATCTTTTTTGTGTCAGTATCATGCTGTTAGTTTAAAAGCATATCTTTATGCTATATGGGAGATAAATCCTCAGTTCACCTGGTTTTGAGTTCATAAACCTAATATTTGGATTTGAACTCAGTTCTGTGGCCCATCAGACGTTTTGTCAGATGCTTTATGTAAAAAGTTTTTGGGCCGGCCGGTGTGAGTCCCTCAGCGAGCAGATGCTCCAGCCTCCACCTCGGTGACCCGTCCAGCCCGTGCTGTCTCTGCGCTGCATGTTTCCCTGCATGTGTCATGATCCCTGGTCGGCCCCCCTGGGGGTGTGTGTGGAAGGATGAGCTCCCTAGAGATCAGACCCGGACCAGTCCCTCAGGGCGGGCCGCCGCACGGCTGCCATTTGCTGGCTGAGCCCATCACTGAGCCAGTCTGCCATGCCAGCGACTGGCTGGGAGGGGGACAAAGAGGGGGCATAAAGTGGGGGTGGGGTGTTGGTCAGGGAGGGGGGCAACAGATGCCTACTGAAGCCACAGGGGAACTCCCTGAAAGCATCCCCCTCCTCCTCCTTGACTCACCCTGCTTCTCTTTTCTCCTGCAACTGGTGGTGTCCAGATTCACCCTCAGTGGTACATATCACCACTGTCTGTCTGCTGTGTTGCCCTGGATCGGGGGGGTTGTGAGTAGCACTCACCTTCAACTCAAAGTTCTGAAACGTCTGGTTTACCTCCAGATTTCTAAATGAAACCATGAAGGTCAGAGGTCATCATGTGTGCAGATAGGAATCACTAAAAATCCTGTTTCATTTTTATTTATCATAAAATATCCTGGAATCCGAGTGGTGTTGTTTACTGAGTGCTGCAAAGAAATCAGGATAAATAAACATTTACTTTCATGAGATCCTGCAAAAGAATGATTTTTCTTTGATGTTCTGCAAGAACCTGCAGAACATGCACCTTGCAGAAGTAACTTTCACCTAAACACATATGTTTTTTTTCTCCAGTGTTCCTTGCAGGGTTTCTACTTCAACTGTCTGATTTCATCGACGTTTATACATTTATCTCGAGGCAAAAGAAAAGTGTTTTTCTCAAGCTGTAACAAAAACATCAAAAACTCTTCAAGAGGCTTTGGTTAATAGTCATACAGCGTTTAGATTACTGTGCTGGATTTTAAAACTTTTCATGGTATAAAAAACATCCCTTTAACCCTCATAGATTTATATACATGATCTGAGAGTTTAGGGACATAAATAATGAAAACAATATTCCTAATCTCTTAAATAAACATTAAACTAGTGAAGTATAAGACACATTAGTAAAGAAAAGTAAAAAAAGAGAAATACAAGAAAAGAAAACACAAACTACTTACCACATAGCACCAAGTTAAACAACAGGACGTCACTATTTCTCTCTGGATTAGCAGCCTTTTAGCCACTTCAGCAGCAAAGCTCAGTCATCAAAATTACAAAGGGATTTCCCAGTACTCTTGGTGGTAAATGTTGACTCTGTGTATTGATGTCCTTTTCAAAGCTGGAGAAAGTAAAGCCAATCCGATTTGATACGTGTCCAATTTGATGAAAGCGGCAATCCTAAAACGCTCAACCTTTAACAGGTTCTTCTGTTTGGTTGGACAGCAGAGTCCTGAAGCTGCAGGTTCACCGGACTGACTGGTAACAGATGAAGTGAAACTCATCTACCATCCCTTCCTCACTCAGAGCCTCCTCCACTGACCAATACAAAGACAGGTTTCTGACACACGTCTCACTTCCCCGTCTTAGACTCTTCTGTACACACTGATCACTAACCTATCCACCAGAAATAAAAAAAATCACTAGGAAATGGTAAAATAACTCCTCCCCTCTGCACCCTCCTAACCCAAACCTTGCAAACACACACACACACACACACACACATACACATCAGCAGTCCATGCGCCAGCTCGAGCCATGAATGGACGAGAGGGTGTGAGCTGACAATAGTGGGGAAGGGGACACAAAGGAGGGTCCTCGGCAGGCAGCTGCACACAGACCCAACATGTTTAGGGCCAACACACACACAAACTCACACACAAACTCACACATACACAAATATACATGAGTAGAATAAGCAGGTTAAAAAAATACGTAGGACTGAGATATGAGCTCTGAGGTGCACCTGGCCAACTGGAGACAGCTGCTGCCGTCCAACCTTTTGTCTCATGGGTGTAGGGGGGGGGGGGGGGG
>SSNR01000187.1:380243-399972 GCA_006937965.1 Callopanchax toddi
GGGGGGGGGGGGGGGGGGGGGGGGCTAGTTTGACTCAAACAATGAGACAAATTATGTTAAAGGTATGTGTGCGCACATGTGGGCACATCTGATGGAAAATTAGCAGGTGGGTGAGCAGTCTGTGAATCGAGAAAAATGTAAAACTACAGGGACTAAAAGGGAAGAGAGCAGGACAAAATAAAGGAGGACGGAAAAATCTGGAGCACAGATAGGATTGTTTGGATCAAGCTTTGATGAAATAGTGGGAGTTAGTTTTAGAATCAAGGGAAGTCAGAAACAAAAAAACCCAAACCTTTGATTTAGACCTAAACAGTCAGCATGAGGTTTGATGTTTAAAGAGGAGCTGATTAGTTTTTATATCAAATTAAACTAAATGCTTATAGAACATGCACTAAATTAAAATGCAGTCACATTAATGCAGCTCATTGATGTTTTGCAGAACTACATCAAAATGAGCCTGCTGTTTGATTTTGAGGTAGTTTAAGTTATTCTGGGCCAACTTCCTCTAATTCCAACAATCATGAAGAGTTATGAGAAATGTTTCATATTTATTAGATACTAAGTCATAATAATGATTTAGAATTACCGTAGATAGTTTTTCATAATTATGAGAATTTCAAAACTGTAATTTTGAGATTTTCTCTCTTATTTTAACTTAGCATTAAATTATTTCTTCATATTTTTATGAAATTATGTCATAATTATGAGTAGATTCTCATATTTATAGGATACTAAGTCATAATGTTAAGAGTACATTATTATGATGATAGTCATATTTATAAAACACTGAGTCACAATTATGCTGTTTCCTAATTATGGCTTAAGAAACCATTAAAAAAAATCATTATTAAAGTGCCAGAAACAGGCTCCCATAGCTGTTAGAATTTAAACAGAAGAAATCACAAATTCTATTTTGGAAAATATGGCTTTGTTTAATAAAAGTGACATTCCATATAATATCATTTTTATGGGATTTGTGATACTCTGATTTATTGGTTCTGATTCATCAATGGAATTTTTTTAAAGTTGTGATTCTTTAAATCAAACAATAAGTTGTAAAGATGCACATCTCCATGTATTTGATCACTCAGATAACATAGAAATGATCTTAGTTTAAAAAGGAGGTCGGTGGTGGCGCATTTATTGTTCTAACTGTAAATATAAGTTAAACAGCATCATAGATTACAGGAAGCTGAATTCAGACTGTAAGTTAATCTGAGTCAGACTCAAAACCATGACACCTTCCAACAGCATCAAGTCCCAGAGAGAATGACCTGATGTGAACCTGGACCTGTTATGATCTGGATTCTTTGCTTTGAGATGACTTGTGTTGTAAACTGGAGCTTTAGAAATAACTGACGATTCAGAAGAAAATTCATAACCTCACAGAATACCTTTCCTTCAGTTCCCCCCTTTTGTCAACTATTTTCTCCACTTTGATAACATTTACACAGTTTGTAGCCCAGAAACACCTCTAACCACAAATGGCTGAGATGTTTAGGATCATGACTCGAGGAGCAGGTCTGAGCCTGCTGACTCCCTCAGGACGAGCGCTTCACTTCTATGTGTCCTGAGTTTCACTGCATGCCTGAGGCAGATCTACAGCTCTCTTATTGTTTTATATGATCATAAACAGTTTTAATATTGGCAGTAAAATTATGTAATTTCAGCCTCACAGGTTATTAATTTACTTTTCTCTAATTCCTCTCCTAAATTTCCTAAATCCTGTCTCTCTGCTCTAACTCTGATTGTTTGCTTTGATTCCTGTTTAGACACTTTCCCCCGTTTTTTATTCTGTGTTATTAAAACAATACTGAACAAACTTTTACTCTTTGCTGAAAAGAATCGAGCTCTTTATTTAGTCCCACCCCTCCCACCTGGACGTGAGGTTATGCAAATCCCTTGGTTGCACCTCGTTACATTCAAGTTTGACACAGTGGCATTTATCTGTCAGAGTTGAGTGCTCACATACAGTTTTCACAGTAAATGTCATCAGTGCTACTAAACAAATCAGGTGGTAAGACCTGTTCTGTTAGCAGCTGCAACACAGTGAAAAATTGAAATGTTACTTCTGTAATCAAATCAAAAATACATAAATAGAATTAACGCAACAGGAATAAGTGATTTTTTTGTGTGCTTTGTAGCTGGAAATACACAAAAACACATATTCTGCAATTATGTACTAGACTCCTCTACAACTCTGCAAATGTTTTAACAGAAAAGGAATATTTTTAAAAACTCCAGCAATGTGACAGCGTGCCTGCAGCTCTTAGAAATTTAGAACTTTTTTGAGTCTGACGAAAACTGTTTAAGCCTCAGGAAGTTTATAGGGCAAGTTCTGACAGAAATCTATCAATTCATGCTAAATCCTCCTGTTGTCAGGTGTTTGCATGTGTGTGTGTGTGTGTGTGTGGGGGGGGGGGGGGGGGGGGTGCGGTGGAGTTAGAAGGAAGTCATTTTAATTTGTTGGTTTATGTCATTTCAATCATTTTATTAGACTAATTTCCTGCCAGGCCTTGATCATCCTCCCCCAGTTGCCCCCGTCTCCTCTCCCCTCCAACTCTCTAATTGGGGCTCAGCTGACAGTTTTCCCCTTGGGGAGCAGGATCCATGTGAACCATCTGCTTCTGCTCGCAGGATGAACAGGTGTCCCGCTCGCAGCCGCCTGCCTGCACCTTACCAGGCCTGTCGGACGCACAGCAGAGAGAGGAGCTACTCAGTTTCCCTTTGACCTGAACAGAATCTGGTTTTTAATTAAAGTACCAGCTAATCTGAAGATTCTTGTATTTTTGACCTAAAACATTGTTTTGTTAGTAATATTTCTTAATTTTGTTTTTGCTGTCGGGAGCTGAAGGGCACCAGGTTGGACGTTTCTGACTCTGACCCTGGACACTCAGTCAGTGGACCGTCACACTGACAGCAGTGTTATGGATTTAAAATAACATTTGTGTGAACTGCTATGACATTGGAGCTGTTTTAAGATGGAAGTGACTCACTTTGGTCTCGGCTGCATTCAGACTAGCTGTTAGCTCATCAGCCCTGTTGGTTGTAATCTCCTTTTCTCCAAACAAAGGCTGTTCTGTAAGCTGTCTTCAAAAGTTACAATAATCATGGTCATTTTTAAACAAAAACAAATGTCAAAATGGCCAAAAATAGCTTTTAAACAATCATTAACACTGAGTATAAGGAGCAATGGATGAAGTGAAACTGGTTCCTAAAGTCTTTAGACCCTGAGAGTGTTAAGTTTGGTTATAAAAAGTTATGTTATGGTTTGAAACTGACAGAGACTCAAGGTGCAGAAACACAGTCATTGACTCAAACATTCAGGTTTAACGTTAAATTTCTCTCAGTACCAACATGCTGATTTCCCAGAATGTTTTATATCAATAAAACAGTGTTTCTGTATTTCACCATTGTTACATACAGCCTGATTATTATGACTTTCAATGTAAAAAGTGTAGCTGCTAAACAACAAAACCCACAATTCATTGCAACAAGGCTTAGCATAACTTTTCTACAGTGAGAGGGATTAGTTAACTAAGTGATAAATTCTTGAGTTACTGTGTGGAAACATATAAAACGAGTATCCAAACAACAAATACAGTATAATGCAGAAAAAGAGTTATCCAACTATAAAGATCACACTAATGAACTTTTGATAACAAAAGCATTAATAGGCATGAATAATATTATAAGCAATAAATAATGAATTTTATTAAAATAGACAAATGTTTTCAGAGAGAGAAGGTCTGAATTTCAAAAGGGAACTGAATCTAAAAATGTCAGAAAAACTTCAGTGTGTTTCAGTTTCAGGGATCAACGTTTGGAATGGTCCCAAGAATGAACTTAGGCAAAGAACAAACATAAATCAATTTATACAAATATATACAATACACATGTTAAATACCAACATGGAGCCCTGCTGTTTAATCCAGGTCAGTGATGGTTCTGTTAAAATTGTTTTAAAAGGGGATGTTTCACTTTTTTCTCTTTTGTTGGGTCATTTTTCTTTTTCTTCATCTGTTTTCAGTTAGATATTGTGAGACTATATATGTTGTAAATAGAAAAATGATTAAGCTAATTGTAAATTGAGTAATGCAGTAGGAGTGTGTATGTTTGTCTAAGTACTGGTACTACTCCTTTTTGAACAAGTTGGAAGGAAATAGAGTTTGAAATGTTTTATTTTCCTTGTTTTAACACATTTTTTTAACATGTTTTAAATCAATCACATAAAAATATTAAAAGCTAAAAGAAGAGAATCCACCCAGAATCAGATGAATGAGGAAACAGCAGGAGAAGCTGCAGCAGATCCACCCAGACGCTGGATAAACACTGACCGGGTACAGGATTACTCCAACCCTTAACAAGGCCTGAGGGGTGGACAGGAAGAGGCAGTCCAGCTGCTGTCAGCCACACACACACACACACACACACACACACACACACACACACACGCGCACGCACGCACGCACGCACGCACGGACGCATGCACACACACACACACACACTTTACAGGCACATTACAACAGCCTCTACACAAGCGCCTACCACTGGAGAGAACTAAACAAACCACATCAGACCACACGTGTGCTCTGTGTGTGTGTGTGTGTGTGTGTGTGTGTGTGTGTGTGTGTGTGTGTGTGTGTGTGTGTGTGTGTGTGCGTGTGCGTGCGTGTAGGGGGATGGGGATGGGACTGGGTCACTGAGGACTTTGAAAGCACAAAAGTTTGGCCTTAAGGCCAGTGCCCTCATGGGTCACTTAAAGAGGCACCATAAACACACACACACACACACACACACACACACACACACACACACACACATGCACACACGCACACCACCTGCTGTTTCCTACAGGCCTGTGTATGGTGTAATATGATGGAGTGGTTCAACTACTACACAAATCTTGACATGATGCTGAGATTCACCACATAACTCAGGATGATTCAACTTCCACGACGACTCAGACTAAATCGCTGGAATTAGACTCCCAAAGAATCCATGTATGTATCCATTAAAACAAAGTAATGTCCATCAGGGGTTCACAGAATTAGCTACTGTCAAAGACGTTTTACTAATAGGTCAAAGAAAAGACAAATGTTCAGTTTAGGATCAGATGATCAGAAAAAGGGTCATCCAATAATGAATAATGCTGATATAAAGATCACACTAATCAACTTTTTTAAACAAAAGCTTTAAAATTTCAGGAACCAAAAGCTGAAATCTATTTTAATGTCACACGTGTAAAGATGCCACAAAGTGGCACCAGGAGGATGAGGATGCCAAACAAAACAACCAAACATTCCAAAAATGATGTGAATTTCAGGGCTGACTGAACATGTGTTTCTGCAAAACAAAAACCAAATAACGGAAGATGGTAATGGTAAAGTGTAGAAAACAGCCATCAGGATTTAGTTTGTTCACTAATTAGATTTTTTTAGACATCACATGAAATCTGATCTGATTTGGATATTTGAGTTCTCACATGTTATTTTCAAGGTTTGATCAAAACAGATGAACAAAAGATGATCAAACTTTGACATGGACGTGTGCATTCTGGATTTCATTAAACTGTTTTAGGAAAAAAAACATGAATTGGTTTAGAAGACACTTTAATGTAATTATCAGAATAAATCACTTTATGAACAACAAAAGTTGCAACAGAGCAAAATACTGCCTAACAAATGGTGTTGATGCAGCTTTGATAGAAGATATCTTCATATTATGCTAATTAGGCACGCACACACACACGCACACACACACACACGCTAAATTCAGATCTTTCTGATTAAGTCATGATAGATCGTCCCCACAGGGGCCCGGCCTATTGAACACAGTGTGTGTTTCTACAGAGCACTTCAGCAAATCTCCACATTAACATACATGTGTGTGTCTTCCTATCAGTGTGTGTGTGTGTTAGGTCATTTGTCTGACAATCTGCAGGTGTGTGAAAGTGTGTGTGTGACATCAGGGCGAGTGTCGGGTCAGTTGGGTCAGAGAGGAACAAAGACTCGTAGCAGCTCCCAGCTGCCAGGCCAAACGTCACCCCCCCCTCCACCTCTCCCATCCCCCTGTCTCTCAGAGGGAGTGTGCCGTGGTGCTTCTCCTGCTGACGCATGACTGCTGAAACACACACACACACACACACACACACACACACACACTCACACACACACACACACATATCCTGGCCTGACCAGCAGCATGCAGTCATGTTTGCAGCTTGAGTAAAAAAAAAAGGAGGTAAAAGGTCACGTAAGGACAGAGTGCACTACATCTACAGCTGTGGCTAAAAGGTGAGAACGATTCAAATGTTGGTTTTTGCTAAGTTACTTCAGTGTTTTTAAGTCTTTATGTCAGATGTTTCTATGGTTTCTGAAGTAGAGTTACAGGTATTTCATAAGTTTCAAGTTTTTTATTGACAATTAAATAAAATCTATTGAAAAAGTCCGTTTTTAGTGTTGAACCTTCTTTTTTGAGACTTCCGTATTTTCACTGCTGACCAACTTCTGGTCCAGATCCTGACTGATTGCAGGTCATTCTTCAAAATCAAAACTTGGATTTTGTCAGATTTTGTGAGGTTTTTTTTTTTTTTTTTGTCCACCTGCCTCTTGAGGATTGTTCTAAATAGAATTAAGGCATGGGGCATTTTCTGATCATGAACCTAAAATAACACTGTTCTGTTCCTTGAGGCATTTAGTTCTGATTGTATCCTTATGCCTGCAGCTCCATTATGCATCATAGTCATTGTTCATCTCAAACCTGTATATAGATGGCTGAGAAGCACCTCAGTACATGAATGGTGTCAGGATGTTCCTGTCAGTCCTTTTCCAGAGGCTCCGAACAATCAGAAAGAGGATTCATCAAATGACATCCCCCAGTCCTCAGCAGCCACAGCCCTAGACCTTTAGCAGAACATCAGTCTGTCCCTGATGGTTTTCTTGGAGACACGGGGCTTCTTTGCTGCCCTTCTTGACACCAGGCCCTCCTCTAACGTTCTTCTCTTCAGTGAACAACAGATGCTCTCACACCTTCCTCCTGACATCTCTGAAAGGTTGTAGCGAAGCCTCGATCCCACATGGATCGACTGTAGGAGAGAGAGGGGTCTTGGTGCTGCTGGGCTTTCTTGGGCGACCTGAAGTCTTCTTCACAACAAATACATGTTTCTACATTACGTTCCTGGTGGTCTGACAATTCTTGCTTGTGAAGATCTCTCTGTGCATTGTGTAATTGTGTGACTGCATGTGCTTCCTTGCAGTAAGAACAATAATCTGAAGCACCACCCTCCTTTTAACTGAGTCTGCAGGATAGAGTGACCTCCAGCCTCATCTTCATCAACAGACTCATGACTTATTGAGAAAATCACTGATGTGACGTAGGTCATTTTGTGGCTGAAATGCAGCGGAAATTAGCTGTTTTTTAAAGTTCACTTTTATGGCAAAGAAGGACTTACAAAATAATTCATTTGATCATCTTCATAACATTATGGACTTTATGCAAACTGCCATCATAAAATCTGAGTCATTCTCACAACTTTGGGCCACAGATGTAGATTCAGTAAAAAGTCCAACAATCAAATGGAAAACCACAGCAGTGCAGTGAGGTAATGTTTCATTAGACAAACCAACACTTTTGGATTTTATTACAATGTTAAAGAAAATTTCTCACTTGAACTTTGTAACATTGTTAACCATCTTATAGACTTATTACAAAATGTTTAAACTGACTTAAGTTAAAACACTGTCAGTGCCTCTTTTGTCTGAGAAGTTGAGTAAATATGTTGTTTACATATTTAAACTTTAATCAGCCTATTTTAATGAGCAGGAATTAAAGATATCCACTTACTTTGAATGGGATTCATGCTGTGAACTCATCACATGCTGTAGATCTGTTGTCTGAACAAAGACGCTACTGTCTTCATGTCTGACTGCCAGAGAAAATCATCCTGTGGTCTCAGACAGGAAGACATATGAATGAATCTGCCTCAATGCCTCCCTCTAGTGGTCATAAACTGAACCTTTTTCTGAAGATGTTCATTTCCCCTCACAATTTCTACATCTATGGCTCCCTCTGCTGTCCAACTTGTGCCATGACTTGTGTAAAAAGTGCTTCTGAGTTCCACATAGGGCCAGGTTGTTTTAGACAACTTTCCCCTTTAAACAATAAATTCATAATATGAAAACTGTATTTTGTCTTTACTCAGGTTGTTTTTGTCTGATACAATTTTTATTTATTTTTTTTGCTGATTTAGGTTTGACAAGTCAGAAAAAACTGAAAAAAAATTAGTATGGGGACGAATAAGAATTGTACTGTACATCTGCAGCTAACTTTAATATATTATGTTGATATTCAATATGGCCGCCACAGATAAATGAGGGAGATGTATTTGAATACAGGCCTGTTACAGTTTGTGCACAAGGAGAAGTTACAACTTAAGACACATTCAAATATTGTGAAATTCTAAAGGTCATTTAGGTGAGGTAGACAAACAGAACATTGTCTTGTTACGTTTTGATATTTGGCCTCTGCTGGAAAACCCTGTAACCCTATGGTGGTAATTTTGTAACATTACAATATATTTGTTAGAAATAAAAAGCCAAACTGCATTTATTTCTGATAGTTGTTCAGTTCAATCTGATAAAAAGATATTTTCATATTGATGAAGAGACACTTATCTGGTTATCTGTCAATAGGGAGTGATTGACCTCCCTTTACTGGTTGCCCTAAAATATGAGAGGACTGAAATTACAGGCAAACATCAGTGAACAATGTTGAGGTTTATTATTGCTTATTTTATTTATGAGTTGATAATAAAAACTGGTGTACAAGTTATTTTCAAGTGGGTAAGAGATATACATGATAAAACATTTGAAACACAAAAAACCCTGCAAAAATGGACAAAAGACAAATTCCACATTATTAAAGAAAAATGCATATCTTACACTTCCTGATGAATTATTCCACCAAGTACTCCAGAGGACTGTCATGTAGGAGTTATAAATTTATAAATTTGTGCATCGTACTTATACTTAGAAAATATATGCATGTATTTCTTGCTCCCACAGAACTGAGTAAGGAGTTTTCTTTCAATCACATTTCAGAGCTCATATAAAAGCAGACAGAGCACATTTTCTGGCAGGTGTCGCAGGCATCAGGTATCTCACTCTCTTCCAGAAGAACGAGTTCTTTGTTGAAGCTCCCTGCAAGCCCTCTGGCCACCTGATGGGGGCGCTCTTACGAATCAGATGCTGCAGGCCAGGTGAAAGGTGCGTGTACCCTTGGGGTCCGGTGTCCCCCAACTGGACAAGAATCACACTCATCTCCCTCTGAACCAGTGCATGGTGGAGCCCAACCTGGAAATGATTAGAAGCATTTTGTTCACACATTTACTCAAAGAAGAAAAGATACTTGTAAAAATATTTTCAACAGAGCACTGCTGAAGGTAGAAATAAATAAAACAATATGAAAACTCTACCTGATGTTTCTAAGTCAGTGAGGATAAATCCAACCAGTGAGTTCTGGGTCTGCCCCAAGAGCCTCTACTAGTGGGATGTGCCCAGAATACCTCCAGAGGAACGCGACCAGGAGGCATCTTAATGCCTGAACCACCTCAACTGACTTCTTTCAATGAAAAGGAGCAGCAGCTTGATTCTGAGCTGGCATTAGAGGATAGAGCACCCACATACCAGAGGAATATCTAATAGGATTATCTTTACAGTCATTACGGTTGTAGGCATCCTTAAGATTGTCAGAGGGGGAGAAAAACTGGCCAAATAATCCTGCAGTGTAAAACAAGCTTAAGGCAGGGCTTGGCCAACCTATGGAGGAGGCTCATTTTAGCTTTAGCTGTTTGAGTCCAGGATCTGGTTCTGTCTGTCTTCACCTGAGAACAATTTGTCATAAAACACCCTACCAGTGACTGAAGCCCCAGACAAAAAAACTCCATGTTCATGGGGGTCCTCAACCCTGTATGTTAAGGTAGTATTTCAACAAATTTCCTTCAGGAAATACATTGTTCAGCACATGCAGCTTATTGCTCCAGTACAAAACAAGCAACCTTCCTGATTAAGAAACAAAACACAAAGAATAGTTTTCCTACCTGCCAGTCAACCCCTCCTATGACTGAGGTCTGGTTTGAGGGGGGGCATCCGTCTGTGATCTCACATCCTGATGAAGGAGTGAGGATAACCATTAGCCTTCTGCTCTGATTCATGCGGTTTTCAACCAGCTCCAGATGATCTGTTCAGCCAGACAAAATTATTGATATTAAAACACAAATAAGTCATCTTTCTACTGGTTCACCAAACTGGTTCACCCAAACTAAGAAAACCATAACAAAGGGCTGACCTTCTCCTGGTATGTCGTCTCTGCCCTGGATGAAGAGTCGATATCCACACTGTTCTTCAAGGACTGAAGGCAACATCACTGTGAGGAAATCAGAGAGTTTGTCCACAGTTTCCTTGTCCAGATTCTGCGTCTGGTAGGTCACGTAGGCATCATATAAACAGGCGTCTGGAACACACAAAATGGTACTAAGTCAAGATTTTCCTATTTGCGTCTCTGATGTCATGTGTGACTGATGAATGTAAAAAGCCTCAAATGAGTAAAGTTAAATAAAAGTACAGGAAAGAATTCCAACAGACAATTAGTGTGATTCAGATCCTCATTTAAACAGCTCCATCTGGATTTGATCAAACTAAGAGCCAACAGGAGAGAGGACCCAGGAAAGCTTCAACACTTTTTCTAAATAAACTGGAAAAAGCCTCCCTGTTACAAACTCTGTCAGATAGTTCGTCACTGAGGTTAAATGCTGTATATATAAACTGATTTTTTTTTTTTTTTTAAGATTTTTATCCTGTTGGGTAACTTCTCTTGAACTAACCATGTGGATTTAACAACACAGAAGTCAGAATTTCCTATTCTGTTGCAGTGAGTGGCTTTTTCATAAAAAAAACACCCATGTAGGAAATGTCATTGTGTGTTAGAAGGATTAAATTGTTGATCTGCTTTATGAGGTTGCCAAAAATGCCCAATAACTGGTAAATAATTGTCTAAATACATTATAAAACCTGTGTAGACCAACATTCCTGTTACACCTTTTCTTGTGAAACGGTTATATTGAGTTACTCAGTGATTTATCAGAATACTGTTGTGAGGCTATTTCCTTCCTTGTTTACCTTTATCATGTCTGCCTGGTGGGATGTAAGGTCTGAACAAGAGAACTAGGTCAATGACAAAACACTTGACCAGCACAGCGGCAAACACACAGATGAAAAACACACACAGTCCTCCAACAACCAGAGGAATGGATGACTCTAGAAAACCAAACACAGGACAAATAAATATCCATACAGTTATCGGTTTAGGTCAAAGCCCATAATTAACTATTCACATACTGACCTCTCTGCTTCAGACTTAAAGTGGTGGCTTCATATGTGTTAAAACCAAAACCAAAACATTTAAACTCCATCTTGAAATGTTCTGCTGATACTTCTTTAATCGTCAGAATTGTTGTGGAGATGGTGTTCTGTGAAGGTTGCTGAATTTCTCTGATGAAAGACAAAGTGTAGTAATTATAAATGTTACAAACAACAATAAAAACACTCTTAATGTGGCATTATGGCCTGCTATAGAGAGCTGAAGGGCAGGTGATAATGTTTTTGCCTGTGTCTGTGTCTATTTGACCTTTGGAAACACAAAAATGGCCACAGTTTTGCAAATTTTGCAGATACTGAGGTAGAATTAGTGTCTGAGCCATCCTAAACACATGTGCTGCACATTGAGTGACAGCTTACCTAAAGGCTGCATGGTGGCACACTGGTTAGCACAACTGATTCACTTTTGGAGTCATGGCTACAGATGGCCACGATCATCAAACACAAACATAGATATATCTCAATCATATGTACTGATATTGAGCTATGATTTGATGTGATAGTAGCTGGGATTCATTCACAACACCTCCATCCACAGAGGGGGAGCTGGTACATAACTCCAGCGGTCAAGGAGCGAGAGGCGGGGGACACCCTGGACAGGTCGCCAGTCCATCGCAGAGCCACATGAACGAGACAAACAACCAGACATACACCCACTCACACCTAGGGGCAATTTACAGTGATCAGTTAACCTAACAGTCATGTTTTTGGTCCATGGGAGGATGCCGGAGTACCCGGTGAGAACCCACGCATGCAAGAGAACATGCAAACTCCACGCAGAGAGGCCGCCGAGCCGGGGAAGCAAACTCACAACCTCATTGCTGTGAGGCAACAGTGTGCCACCAAACAGCCCCATTCACAACACGTACTTATCCAAATTCCTGCAGTATCACATGAGATGGTGCTTGCTGTTATTTTCCATATTTGAGCAAAACAACTGAAACTCCATAATTTCTCAACATAAGATGATCTCAGTTTAAAACTCTGTCATGAAAGGCGGTGAGTGATACACATTCCTTCAAGGAGAATGGTAGGCCTTTCATTTATTAGTATTTGTTTGGTAAAATGACACACACACAGTCACACAGCTTTCTATAGTTATCAGTATAACAATGAATTAATTATGTTATACTGAAGACTCAAATCAATGGAGTGACTCAGAAATGTGATATTCAACAACTCATAACTTTTACAATATGTTGGCAGGTAAGTTACCCAAAATGTTCTTTGTGTTTCCTACAAAATAAACTCCAATAACTCAGTTTAAACTCTGATCGTACGTTTTGCTGGTCAGCTTGTATCCATTCATCGTTTCGATTGTTTTTCCATCAATAAGCCACCTGGTCACGCAATTAGATTTCACATTAGTGCCACAGAAAATGGTGCAGTTCAGCTTGATGCTAACACCTGTAAGATGGAAGACAACATATCATTTAAAACACATAGAACCTTAACAACATGTATCCATGGCTACAAGTTTATTATATCATTGAGTAATTCTTTATTTATATTTTTTTACAATAAAAGAACAAAACAGCTTTTTTGAGAGGAGGGACAACAGTGTTTTATGAGGTGATTTGTGAATTTTACAGTATGAAGACTATTCTTACCCTTGTCAGCCAGCTGCTCCTTGTTGGTTGGAGAGAGGATTTCTACTTTACGGTGGATACCTCTCTCTGTAGGAAAGCAAAGAACCAGAAGACAGTGATGAATCTGGACACTGAGCAGAGCTCACAATCCAGTGACAGAACCATTAAATGTATTGTGATATCCAGCTGCAGTTCAAGCCTTCCTGGAAGAACTCACTCTGTGAAAATGTCATTCTGCCTTTGTAACTAGAGAGCAGAAAATATCTAAATCTAATCAACATTAACCATGTGCATTTTTTAAAAATAGTCCATATCCACTCATCCATCCATCTATCCAGAAAACCCACACATGCAGAGGGGAACATGCAAACTGCCCCAGACTTAGCAGAGCTGACCACTAAACCACTGAGCATCAGTTCTGCATCATTTAGAGTTAAAACATATGAATCATTGCAGTACATTTCCAGTGGAGGCTTTTAATAAATTATTTGGTTGAATTAATGAAGTGACTATTTGTTTAGCTGTATGTCACCGACTGAATACCAACCAACCAAAATCACACTTTCACCTTTAACAATTAGTCTCCTGGAACCTGAAGAGTTGTACACAGCGTGATGATGAGTCCATGTACAAATACAGGTGTAGATGTCCTCGTGCTCTTTGGTGGTGTTATCAACACTCAACGAAGCTTGATGCTCACCTTTCAGCAGGTTGGTGCCCTGAAGTAAACAGAGCCACAAATGTTCTTATTGGTTTTGTAGGATGGCCAAACTAAACAAGCTAAAGTCAACAGTCACCATGACTATGACTGCCATACTTTAGCTCCGCCCCCTGACTAATCCTAGTCTTATGTTTACACTTTTATCATAGCTACCAGCCAGTTTAATACTCATGCTCTGTGCTTGCTGTTTTGCATGACTTCCCAAGTTTTCTGACTTCCCTACCTGCAGCTACAAGGCCCTAAAGAGCAAGTGGAAAAAAGCTTGTGTTGTTTTTTGTTACTGACTTATGAGATAAAATCATTTTTTTGATATTAACTCAAAATATTGAGATATAAGTCGACAGGGTATTAAATTAATCACGTCAATTAAATTTTTGTAGCAATATTTCATGATTTCTTTCACTTTCAGGGCTCCCAGATGCGGCTGATTAGACAGCTCTGTATTCATACAGGACATTATAAATCATCCAAGATGTTTATTCTAACCAAAAATCTGTTTAAAATAAAATTTTTTACCTCAATGTCAGTTCACAAAGAATAAACAATTTTTAAACTTACATGCTATTCCAGACTAATGTCTATAATCACAGATGGTCTTACCTTGTACCAGGTGATGCTTCCGTTGAACTTGCTGCATGTATGACTGACAGAATCAGGACATGGAATCATTTTGTTCTGGTTAGAGTTTTTGATGTGTGGATAAGTGAGATTCTCCCAGCTGGTTCCATTAATAACAAAAATTTTCACATAACGGTTAACACATTCACCCAATGGCGATGTTAACCTGAAAGAAAAACAAAAAGACAAAAGGATATTATTAAAGATGTGATTAAAGCAGCTATCTGGAGCATTTTTCTATGTAACAACGTTTTCTAAATTATATTTCAGGTCTAAACTATGATCTATGGGTTGAGTTCCACAACATCTGCTGAAGACCCTCCTTCCTCCTATAGACCCCTTTGCATTCTTTCTGGCTGGTGAACTTTTTCAGCCAATAAAATTCAAATTTCTGCATTGTCGGCTGTCTGTCAACGTGCACGCGCTTCGAGCAAACCTGTAACGGTAGGGGGCGCTCTCGTACAGGACGCTCCATGTGTCTCTCTGGTTACCGTCTCAGTCGTAGACAGAGCTAATTTTTACTAAAAAGTTATTCATTCCCCAATGAATTTATTTTTATTTTTAAACATTTCACCTCACAGAATGGCAAGGCTTGCCAAGGATACACGTTTATATTTTGGTCAAGAAGTTAATTCAGGACCGAGTGTTTTCCGTGTTCAGTTTCAGAGTGCTGCAGCAGCTCGCTGCTACAGAGCTACGTATCAGAAGCACAGCAGGGACAGACGGCTCAGACCCTCGTACAGTGTGGGAACGTGATTTGTGAACTGTGAGTGATTAAACCCTACAATGTATTAATAGTTTGAGCAGAAGTTGCACAGTTTATGCCCAGCTTACAGACCAAAGTAATGCACTGTGTGCACACGCGTATTGAGATGTTTGGGAGGAGCTGTTGGACTTTGGATTCAAAAACTGCTCTCTTGCTGAAAGAATCCAGAGAGCCACTTTAAGTGGTAAACACTATACCCTCTGTCCGTTCTAAGATTAAAAAAGAAATCAGGTCTTCAACAAGTCAGATGATGAAAAATGATAATGATGATGAAGACGATAAAGAACATCCTATCTGAAGGAGTTTTTAATTATTATGATTCATGTCTGCTTACAAATGTATCCTGCTTGTAACCTTTTAATTTTCAGCATCAGCTTTCGATGCACGGACTAAAGGTTTTGAACAATCAAAACACATTCCATTCTTGTGAGGAATCAGCAGAACTTTGTTTTGAATCAGCAACATCAACGGAAAAAGTTATTAGTTAGCTACCTGTGAACAGTAATAAACCAACAGCAGCAGATTCTTATCTTTTTGTCATGAATGCAATCATGTGATGTTGTGCAACCTGTATTCTAATAAATACTGAGCTAAGAAAAGATTCCGGAGAGTTCCACTCCGATGCCTAACCAGCAGACGGGTGGTCTCTCATCCACAATGCTCAAAAAACTTAAACTAACTGTCTGGTCTGATTCTGTTCCTTAGATCTTGGGGTTCTAAGAGTAAAATCTCTAACATCTTGGTGCCGTGACCCGGATCCCAAAATTCTCCTACGCTGGGGGATCGGAGGAGGCCTACTTCATCCGTCGGCGTGGAATTGACGGGATCTGGACACCGAACTCAATCAGACCAGAAATTGGGTGTGAGTATAAAGTTTTACAGTTAAAGAAATGACAGCTTCAGAAAGAACAGAGAAAGGTGCAAAAAAAAAAAAAAGAGAAAGTAAAAAGGCGGACGGCGTTCCTGCCTGAGCGCACGGCTGATTAAAAGCTCCGTGGCTCAAAGACGATCGAGGCGGCGTTCCTCAGATCAAGGGATCGAACGGCGTTTTTGATACCCTTAAAAGTAAACAGAGCTCTTAAAAATAAAAGTAAACGAGGCGGCGATCCTCAATCCGGGGCTCGACGGCGTTTCGAGACCCCTAAAAGTAAAAGAGGCGGCAATCCTCAAACCGGGCTCGAACGGCGTTTCGAGACCCCTAAAAGTAAAAGAGGCGGCGATCCTCAAATCGGGTTCGGCGGCGTTTCCGAGACCCTTAAAAGTGAAAGTAGGAATAAGGCGGCGATCCTTACCTACAAAAAGCACCTCAAAAGTATTTAGCTGACATTTCTCTAGGCTGTTTAAACTTATGCTCCTTATTTGGATAAATAGTACATAAAATAGACATCTTATTGGAAAAAACACAACGCAGAAAAGAAAATATAAAGAAATAAACTAAAGGAACTGAAAAACACGAACAAAAAACTAAAAAGCTACACTGTAAAAAATAAATAAATAAAAACCAAACTAAAAACGTGAAAAGTTAAAAATGCACTCTAAAAAATAAAAGTTAAACTAAAAGGAAAAGAAATTAAAAAGTAGACTAAAAAGTATTGTAAAAATTAAAACTAGACTATAAAAAATACACCAAAAGAAAAATAAACTATAAAAGTCTGAAGAGAGACAACTTCTTATTGCATTAACAGCATCAACCCTAACATTAACTACAGGATTAATTGGTATAATTCTAGATTTTCTGGGGTACCTCAACCTAGATAAAAAATAAAAAAAAAACTAAACTTACATTACAGAAATGTATCCTTTTTAAAATCTGTTAGATTGTTTTTTAATGGGTAAAAGCCAAATTCTAAAATATGAGATGACCTTATGCTAAACTAGAGAAGTTTATCAATGACAAGAGTTGTTTTGAATACCTGCTCATTTCTAAACCTCTCCATTGACTCAGAACATGATAGTTGATCTGCATTAGTGTCTCTCCAAAAGCAACTGAGACCAAACAAGAAGATTTAAATGAAAATGAAACATTTAATGTTTTCTTTTGTGGTTTATCTTATTTAAATTTCGGGTTAGCGGCTTATGAAGCTTCATTGTTTTCCAAATCACTCACTTTGACTGAGAATGATGGTGAATTATTTTATGTTGGTTTTATTTTTATTTCTATGTTTAATTTTATTTTTCTGATTCTACCTGCTGTCTGTGAATTAATTGATTTACTTTACGACACTGAAAGACTGTTCTAATACTTTGACACATGTGACCATATGTCAAAACAGGAGGGAGTTGGTGAACAAAGTTTTTTTAATCATAACCTCAACTTGTATTTTCTAAGCAAAGCTATGATGGACATTCAACCCATGAGTAACAGATGGCACGGAGGCTGTACCCCACAAAGAGCTGCTACGTCTACACCCCGAAAACCCCACCCAGAGGCTTTCACCCCTGACGGTAACCAGAACTGCCCATGCTCTGTCTGATTACCCAACAGGCCCCAGGACTGTTATGCACCCCAGAACAGTCACACAAATGGCTCCATGGACATGGCTGGACCCCAGAACTGTCAGTGCTGAGACAAACTGGACTGTGACCTGTCCCTCTCTGGGATTTCTCCATCGATGTGGTACACACGGTACCAACCTTGGCGAGTCTGCCTGTGACAAACAACACTCTGACCCTGAAATCCCACGGCTCATCGCCTGACGTAAGTCACTGTCATTGACGACACACCTCTCACATCTCATGAGTCGAAGCACCCCAGGCATTCTTTGGCTGAATGTCACGGCGTTCAGAGTTTGTTCTGAACGGGCTACGCTCCTCAAATCTCGGGGTCCCCACAGAGACTGGTTTCGGGGCCCCAGTGGACAAATATGGCTATGCGACTCAAAGGTGTGTCTGCATCTACCACGAGGCTGGTGTGGGACCTTCAAAGAGTGTTCTACACCACAACGCTGATGTCACAGGGTCAGAGGTCACAGAGTGAAATGGAAATCAGCCAAACCATGCCCCCTCCTCTGTCAAAACGTTTCCCCCATCCCTGTCAAAAAGCATGATGTGGTGGTGCCAGGAGGATTCTGATGTCATCACAGCTCTTCAGAAGTCACAGCCTCTCCGTGCCATACTGTTGACCATTCTATCAGAACTGAACTGAGATTCATGACAGAGTCTCAGACATTAGCTCGCTGTTTCTGGGTGGAAGGACGGGTTGAAAGATACTGAACCCCAGGTTTTTGCTTCTACAAGAAATAGGAGTTGATCTGTTGATGCTAAAAAATGAGAATGTTCATTATTTAAAATAATTTTTTATTATTGCTGCTTGAATAAAGCTATTTGCCAGCAGCCATGTAATCATAAACAGGAGGGAAATGAAGGAGTTTTTAATTATTATGATTCATGTCTGCTTACAAATGTATCCTGCTTGTAACCTTTTAATTTTCAGCATCAGCTTTCGATGCACGGACTAAAGGTTTTGAACAATCAAAACACATTCCGTTCTTGTGAGGAATCAGCAGAACTTTGTTTTGAATCAGCAACATCAACGGGAAAAGTTATTAGTTAGCTACCTGTGAACAGTAATAAACCAACAGCAGCAGATTCTTATCTTTTTGTCATGAATGCAATCATGTGATGTTGTGCAACCTGTGTTCTAATAAATACTGAGCTGAGAAAAGATCCCGGCAAAGTTCCACTCCGATGCCTAACCAGCAGACGGGTGGTCTCTCATCCACAATGCTCAAAAAACTTAAACTAACTGTCTGGTCTGATTCTGTTCTTTAGATCTCAGGGTTTCCAAGAGTAAAATCTCTAACACTATCATTATATTTATCAGATCAAATGCAAAAGCAGTGAGTAAAAACTCTGCATTCAACTCCATTACTTCCATTTAAAGTGAAAATCCTTCAGTTTCAAGTGAGATTTCAATTGTGTGCATAAAAGTTTTTTTACATGTACATAAGAGGTTTCACATGTATGTATGAGAGATTTTCATATGTGTATAAAAGGTGATTTAGAAGAATAATGTCCCTAGTGGCCCCTCATACCCTTACCTGGCTTTGTATCTACCAGAATCTGAAGTGCTGACATTTAAGAAGAAGAGCGCTCCACCGTGGTGATGTATTCGCTGTTTTTCATCCCTGGTGATATTCTCAATCCGTGGCCAGTATTTGTACCATGTAACATTTTCATCAGGAAAGTGAGAATCTTCCCAATCATAAGGAACAAAATAAAATGATTCCCTTTCCAAAATGGTAAATCTCTCCAAGTTCAACTCAAGGCATGTGGAATTGGATGTGTCTGAAACTGATAAAGAAGATGACATAAAAGAAAAAGAAAAAAAGTTAAATTTCAGAATATGTACTAAAGCTATATTCAGTTGAAAATACAGAACAGTGGAATTTAAGAGTTTACTAAATGTCAATCATTTAAAAAAAAAAAACCTGATAGGTGTCAGAAAATGAACAAAAACATGAATGGAAAAGGTGCTCAGTAAAACCTGTTTCTGTTACTTTCCTCTACTAATTTGCAAAGTGACCAAATAGGATCAGTTTCAAGAAATACACAGCTAAATCTGACCTTTAACACAAGTGTGTGCACTGCACATGCACAT
>SSNR01000187.1:399982-479861 GCA_006937965.1 Callopanchax toddi
TTACGACACTGAAAGACTGTTCTAATACTTTGACACATGTGACCATATGTCAAAACAGGAGGGAGTTGGTGAACAAAGTTTTTTTAATCATAACCTCAACTTGTATTTTCTAAGCAAAGCTATGATGGACATTCAACCCATGAGTAACAGATGGCACGGAGGCTGTACCCCACAAAGAGCTGCTACGTCTACACCCCGAAAACCCCACCCAGAGGCTTTCACCCCTGACGGTAACCAGAACTGCCCATGCTCTGTCTGATTACCCAACAGGCCCCAGGACTGTTATGCACCCCAGAACAGTCACACAAATGGCTCCATGGACATGGCTGGACCCCAGAACTGTCAGTGCTGAGACAAACTGGACTGTGACCTGTCCCTCTCTGGGATTTCTCCATCGATGTGGTACACACGGTACCAACCTTGGCGAGTCTGCCTGTGACAAACAACACTCTGACCCTGAAATCCCACGGCTCATCGCCTGACGTAAGTCACTGTCATTGACGACACACCTCTCACATCTCATGAGTCGAAGCACCCCAGGCATTCTTTGGCTGAATGTCACGGCGTTCAGAGTTTGTTCTGAACGGGCTACGCTCCTCAAATCTCGGGGTCCCCACAGAGACTGGTTTCGGGGCCCCAGTGGACAAATATGGCTATGCGACTCAAAGGTGTGTCTGCATCTACCACGAGGCTGGTGTGGGACCTTCAAAGAGTGTTCTACACCACAACGCTGATGTCACAGGGTCAGAGGTCACAGAGTGAAATGGAAATCAGCCAAACCATGCCCCCTCCTCTGTCAAAACGTTTCCCCCATCCCTGTCAAAAAGCATGATGTGGTGGTGCCAGGAGGATTCTGATGTCATCACAGCTCTTCAGAAGTCACAGCCTCTCCGTGCCATACTGTTGACCATTCTATCAGAACTGAACTGAGATTCATGACAGAGTCTCAGACATTAGCTCGCTGTTTCTGGGTGGAAGGACGGGTTGAAAGATACTGAACCCCAGGTTTTTGCTTCTACAAGAAATAGGAGTTGATCTGTTGATGCTAAAAAATGAGAATGTTCATTATTTAAAATAATTTTTTATTATTGCTGCTTGAATAAAGCTATTTGCCAGCAGCCATGTAATCATAAACAGGAGGGAAATGAAGGAGTTTTTAATTATTATGATTCATGTCTGCTTACAAATGTATCCTGCTTGTAACCTTTTAATTTTCAGCATCAGCTTTCGATGCACGGACTAAAGGTTTTGAACAATCAAAACACATTCCGTTCTTGTGAGGAATCAGCAGAACTTTGTTTTGAATCAGCAACATCAACGGGAAAAGTTATTAGTTAGCTACCTGTGAACAGTAATAAACCAACAGCAGCAGATTCTTATCTTTTTGTCATGAATGCAATCATGTGATGTTGTGCAACCTGTGTTCTAATAAATACTGAGCTGAGAAAAGATCCCGGCAAAGTTCCACTCCGATGCCTAACCAGCAGACGGGTGGTCTCTCATCCACAATGCTCAAAAAACTTAAACTAACTGTCTGGTCTGATTCTGTTCTTTAGATCTCAGGGTTTCCAAGAGTAAAATCTCTAACACTATCATTATATTTATCAGATCAAATGCAAAAGCAGTGAGTAAAAACTCTGCATTCAACTCCATTACTTCCATTTAAAGTGAAAATCCTTCAGTTTCAAGTGAGATTTCAATTGTGTGCATAAAAGTTTTTTTACATGTACATAAGAGGTTTCACATGTATGTATGAGAGATTTTCATATGTGTATAAAAGGTGATTTAGAAGAATAATGTCCCTAGTGGCCCCTCATACCCTTACCTGGCTTTGTATCTACCAGAATCTGAAGTGCTGACATTTAAGAAGAAGAGCGCTCCACCGTGGTGATGTATTCGCTGTTTTTCATCCCTGGTGATATTCTCAATCCGTGGCCAGTATTTGTACCATGTAACATTTTCATCAGGAAAGTGAGAATCTTCCCAATCATAAGGAACAAAATAAAATGATTCCCTTTCCAAAATGGTAAATCTCTCCAAGTTCAACTCAAGGCATGTGGAATTGGATGTGTCTGAAACTGATAAAGAAGATGACATAAAAGAAAAAGAAAAAAAGTTAAATTTCAGAATATGTACTAAAGCTATATTCAGTTGAAAATACAGAACAGTGGAATTTAAGAGTTTACTAAATGTCAATCATTTAAAAAAAAAAAACCTGATAGGTGTCAGAAAATGAACAAAAACATGAATGGAAAAGGTGCTCAGTAAAACCTGTTTCTGTTACTTTCCTCTACTAATTTGCAAAGTGACCAAATAGGATCAGTTTCAAGAAATACACAGCTAAATCTGACCTTTAACACAAGTGTGTGCACTGCACATGCACATAGCTAATCTCTGTTAAGACGTCTTGCAGAGTGCATATACCTTCTGTATGTGTGTGCAGTGCATGTTTTTAGTTCCTTCTACTGTCTCATCTGCAAAAACCAAATTAATGTTGCATTTTTCTTTCATTCATCTTCACTAGTCTGCACACACCTGATCTCCACTCATATGCAGACATGAGCACAAGCAGGGACAAGAGAAGCTGTAAGGCATCCATCAGCTGAAAGAGACAGAGTATATTTAAGTCAAAACACTTTTTTTTTTGCATAGTTTTAAAATCATAAACTGCTTCTCACATATGAGGTTTAACTTGTCATTTTTCAGCTTAGCAGGAAAACATTTGTGACGTGCTGATTGTGGAACCTTTGTCAGGAAGCTGTTTCCACAGAAGATTAGGATCAAGACAGTTACACACTAATTCAAGATGGAAGTTCTTATCAGAGCTCAGGCATATGAACCGGGTGATTTTAAGACACATCCCTAACCACAAGGGCTGTGATGATGTGACATGGCAAAAACGAGTCTGTAACAATTCTGTTTAATGAGAAGCAATCTTTAGATGTGGCTAAGATTGGAGAATGAGATAATCAATGATTAGGAAGTTTGTTACTCCAGTTTCTATGATGAAAGTTTGACTAATTTCCAAAATGTTCTGAAGAGTGATCAGATGAATTATATGTAATTACAAAGTTCCTCTGTAGCATTAAAAAGAATGTTAGTTTGTTGTTGTTGTTGTTGTTTGTTTTGGGTAAACCTGTAAATTTGTGCTGTGTGCACAATAGCTGAAATGTAAAATCAATCTCTTACCTCATGAGTTTGGTGAAAGTCTTGTTCTGATCCTATCTGAGGTCGGTCTGTATGAAGAGGAACAAAGAAGTTAAAAAGCTGTAATGAATGAGCTGAACGAGAAGCGTTAAGTCAACAATCCAGTAGAAGAAATGGCTCTGAATTTTCTTGCCTTGCTTCTTGCTTTTTAAAAGGTTTTGGTCCAGTCAGAAACCTCCTCTCCTCTCTGTCAACTCCTCCTTCTTCTGCTGGCTGGTTTCCTTGGTGATGAATGTGCTAGAAAAAGCATTTCACTTTCCTTGCTTTCATTAGATTTCCTGAATGAAAATAAAGAGATAATTAGGAAACATTAATGACGTTACTTGATAAAGTCTCCACCCTACCACTCTCATGTAGACACATTTCTGAACACTTAATAGGAATGTATAGGAACACAGGCCAATAATAGCTACAGCCATAGAGAAAGTTCTATGTAAAATTAGATTTTGAGTGTTTTTTCAGTAAGTGGATCAATTGTTGGGTGCCATTAAGACAAACAGTGTGAGTGTTCAAAAGAGGGGAAAACTGAGGCACTCAGGAGTGTAGAATAAAAAGCCTTTATTGAGCCATGGCTACAAGATTAAAAAATGTCGACTAGTTTCAGCCACTAAGGGCCTTCATCAGGACAGCAAATGTTTGTAAGTGAGTGATCTCCCATTATAATTAGTCCCAGCTGTGCCTACAGGAAGTGACATCATAGTTAAAAATATATATAATGACAAACATTTCAGCATAAGGTAAGAAAGTCCTATGAAAGTAAAACAGAAATATCAGATTATAAAACAGATGGCAAGATATAAAATCATAGAAACATATTTACAAAAAAGGAATCCAGTCTATTTCTCCATTCAAACCAGGATAGCATGTAGCTCTTAGTGTGTAAATCCAGAATGTTTCTCTCTGTAGGAGCTTCTTTAATCTGTCTCCCCCTCTAATTGTCTCTTTAATATGTTCTATACCTACAATTTTGAGGGAATCACAGCTTCCATGCTTAGCTTCTCTATAGTGTACTGCCATAGGGTACAGAGGATTACCAGTTCTAATAGCATATTTATGCTCAGCCAGTCTATCCTTAAGTCTGCGCTTAGTTCTCCCTACATAGAAACAGCCACATGGACATTCGAGTCTGTAAACCACATGTGTGGTGTTGCAGTTGATAAATGAGCTTATGTTGAGCCTGCGACCTGAAGAGATGTCAGTAAAATAGTTCACATGGGTCATATTGTTGCAGTGACGACAACGTCCACACATGATTTCCTTTGACGGTGGTCAGCCAGGTCTTTGGTTGTACAGGAGAAAGGTGACTTTTGACTAGTTTGTCATTCAGTGTTGGAGCTCGACGAAAGCTGATAGCTGGAGCATCCGGAAGGGCTTCTCTAAGAACGCTATCACTTTTCAAGATATCCCAGTTTCTTTCTATAATTTGTCTAATTTTATTGGCCTGGTTACTGTATTGTGTAACAAAATAGACTTGATTGTGATTTTCTTGATCTTTAACTTTAGTGGTTAGTAATTGTTCTCTAGGGAGATCTTTTGTTTTATTATATGCTCTTTGTATGGTTCCTTGTTGATAACCTCTTGTTTTAAATCTCTGACTCATGTCACCAGCTTTCCTTTCAAAGTCTTCTTCAATGTCACAAATACGTTTAAGTCTCTGAAATTGGCCAAAAGGGATGTTGTTTTTAAGCCAAGATGGATGGAAGCTATCTGCTCTGAGGATTGCATTACGATCAGTTTGTTTTCTAAAAATGGAGGTGTGTAGATCCCCATTAACGTTTTTAGAGATTTCAAGATCTAAAAAGTTGATTCTAGATGAGGAGAAATCCAGACTAAGCTTCAGATTATTGTTAGTATTGTTTAGATATGAATGAAATTGGAGCAGTTCAGTTTCTGTTCCTGACCAAAAGAGAATAATGTCATCAATATACCTTCCCCACCAAATGATTTTATCAGCAAAAACATTGCGATCAGAATAAATAAACGCTTCTTCCCAAGCTCCCATAAAGAGATTAGAAAAGTTGGGTGCAAAACAAGCTCCCATAGCTGTACCTTTCCTCTGTTTAAAGAACTGATCTTGAAACACAAACACATTGTTATGTAGGATCCATTCTGCCAGCTGTAGAATAAAGTGACAGTGTGAGTGTTTGGATTCATATACCAGTAAGTGCTTTCTTACAAATTAGAATAAAAAATCAATGAATCTAACAATATAGTTAATTATTAATAGTTATGGATAATCTCCTCCTTGAATCGCCACCTTACCATGGAGGAGTTTGAGTGCCCTAATGATCCTAGGAGCTGTATTGTCTGGTAGGGTCACCCAGGTGAAGGGTGAGACAAAGAGCATAAAAGTTCCATAAAAGAGTACTCAGCCTGGGGTCCCACCCTGGAGCCAGGCCTGGGGTTAGGGCCTGTGAGTAAGTGTCTGGTGGCGGGGCTTTCACTTATACTGTATGTCATGCCCAGCCCGAAACAGATACAGTACATGGGCTCATCCACCTGTAGGAGGAACATGAAAGGTCCAGTAGCAGACAGCAGGAGCTTTGGTGGGCTGATCCCCAGACACACAAACTGGCTATTAGGACATGGAACGTCACCTCGAGGAAGGAGCTGGAGCTTCTGGAAGAGGTTGAGCGGTACCGGCTAGAGAGAGTCGTGATCACCTCGATACTATTGGCTCTGAACCCCAAGTCCTTGAGAGGGGTAGAACTATCTTCAGGGGTGAAAAGGGTATAGCTTCCCTGCACCGTCAGGTCGGGGAACGGGTCCTGAATGTTGTCTGTGCTCATGCACCAAATAACAGTTCAGAGTACCCACCCTTTGTAATAGTCTCAGGGACCAAGGGATAATTTACAGTTGTCATTTAGCATAACAAGCATGTTTTTGGTCAGTGGGAATTTGGGAAAAAAACAAATCACGCTGGTTTTTCTGTAAAACTTCTAACAAGCTGAATATCTTCAAAAAGGAACACAGCCCTAGGTAATCTTCCTGTGCATTTCCACTGCTTCATGTTAAAATATCTGTAGTGAAATTATGTCATAGCCCCAGCTTTATACTAATCTACAACCCATCTTCATCCTCTTCTTGTGTTTACGGTTTTTTATGCTTTTTGTGCTCCCAGATCCTTGCTTTATAAAGACCTGCTAACAGGAGGGAGGACAAAGAACAAACCATTAATTGTCAGCATTCAGGACTAATTTGACTTCCAGCTGCTTGCATGTTTTACTCAAACTTTGAGAAACTGAATATACAGTTAGTGTTATATTATTTAAACCTGAAAAACCTTTTTAAACAGATATTTTTTTAAACCTCTGTGTTTGCAAAATTTGCAATCAATAATTTAACTGAAGTTTTTCTAACTGAGCAGAAAAACTCTAAATGCCTCTTAATCTTAACTTGTGCAGCACCAAACAGCAACAGGTGCAGCAATAACATTTATGTTTCAGAGAACCTTTCAGGAAATAACTGTGGTTTTTGATCAGTTCATTGATAAAAATGTGGCAGGAAAAAAGCTTTGAATCTGTACCTTCTTTAAAAAATGTGCATAAGTAAAAAAGTTCTGCTATAATTTTTAGTATTTTTGTCTTTGAGGGGGAATGACTTCACAGTTTGCAAAATCATCTGTAAAATTTACTGTAGTAAAAAGATGAGCTCCACAACCTCTCTGGGGTTGGAAATCCACTATTTTCCAGTTGAGGACTGTGGCCTCAAATTTGGAGGGTTTGATCTTCATCCCAGTGGCTTCACATGTCGTGATCTGTACTCCTTTGTGTCTAGTTTTTGCCTGTGTCCCTCTGTTCCTCATGCCACTCCTCCACAGGCGTTCCATATCCATCCCTCTCAAACAGCTGTCCTCATTTCCCTGATCCCCTTCTTCCCATTATAGACTCACCAGTTCAATCCTCCTGATTGTCACCCTGTTGCTTCCCTTCTATCCTGTGTTCCACCCAGTGATCACCATTAGAGCATCATTTTGAGTGTTCTTGCCTCTGCTGCAGCCTCGCCTGCATCTTGGGTCTAATTTAACCTCAAGCCATAACACGTGTTTTCCATCTATTCCAGTGCCTGTTGAAGCTTGATGAGGCCTACAGGACCACATTATCATGCTTTCTGTTACTTTTTGTTTAAAGACAAAATTTCTGTTTGTTTTCTAATCATATCTCTTGAATGTCAGCTAACTGATGCCATGTTGAAAATGAATGTTAGTATTAAAGCAACTTTCATGGCCTCAAATCCAAGAAAGAAGAATAATCGTTTGCATCTCTCTAACATCAACTAATCAGATTGAAGAAATCAGCAGCTAGAGTATTCTAGTCCATTATGACCACATCAGATTGCACAACAACATGAGGAGTATAGCATCCATTCACCTACTGAGACTAAATGACTTAACTTAAACAGTTTACCCCTTGGCTCAAACACTCACATCATCATGCTGTCATTCTGAAATCTTTTATGATAGTATTTTATGATTGATTATTTATTAATGATGTTAGAATTGAACTTAATTGACTGTTGATTTTTTTCCTCCTTTTTGTTTTTAGACCATTTTATGTATTTTATTATCTCATTCTTTGTATGTGTGTGTCTGGAAACTTATCTTGCTGTTATTCTTGGCCAGGACACTCTTGGATACGAGATTTTTAATCTCAATGAGGTTTACTCCTGGATAAATAAAGGTTTTGATTGATTGATTGATTGATTGATTGATTGATTGATTGATTGATTGATTGATTGATTGATTGAGTCATTCCACAATAGTGGGATGACCTACCGAGAACTAGGGGTGTCCCTGTTTATCTTCCAGAAACACTCAAAGGCCCAGTTTTTCCAGAGGTAATCTTAGACTAGCACCTCCCCTCCTCTACTCTACTGTCTGCACTTCCCTCTCTGCTGTTCCCACACTGTCACCTCTGGCTGGTCCTGACTAGTATTCTGCCACCTAAGTAGTTTATTGTTAGTCTCAATAGGAACTGCTTTGTTACATTATAATTCCTTAAGTTGCTTTGGATAAAAGCCCCTAACAAATACAAAAACATCTACATTTCCATCGTCGCTGGTGGACATCATTGCTCAGCATGAATCAACTGTCATCAATGAACAGCACTGAGGTCCACTGGTCCTTCCTCCAGTCCAGTCTGCTGTCCAGCTGAACACCCAGGTATTTATAATCCTCCACTTCTTCTCCCATGATGGAAAAAGTGTTGGACGTGTTCCTGCTTCTCCTAAAATCCACAATCACCTCTTTTGTTTTCTGACATTTAAGATGAGATGATTGTTTTCACATCATTCCACAAAGTGGTCCCCCAGGTCTCTGGACTCGGCCGTTTGTCCATCTCTGATACATCCAACAACAGCAGAGCCCTCTGAATTTAATGAATGAATTAATTAAGCTTTGCTGGACAACTAGAGCATAACTTGTAATCTGGGTAATGACATCACCACCTAATCCTTCCTCTTCACAGGAAACAGAGCCGACTCCTGTCGGTGACTGTTAAGTTTCAACTGTATTCTGTTTATTTATTTAACACAAACTTACAAATATGTTATTTCACAGTTTACAAAAAACAAGTCCAATTTAGAGCAGGTTGACATTAAACCCAACTGTATGCATTATTCAGTTTATGGGAAACACACAATGGAGACACAAGCTTATCTGCAATAAGCATGAAGGCACGACTGAGCGATTTAGTGCACCATAGTGAACATTTGAAACAACTGAGATGGCTGAACTTGGTATTGTGTCAAAAAGTGTTCCTCCTACACTAGAGCTCAGCCTGTGTGAGCCTGTCACTCAGTCTTCTCTCTCTCTGCTTTAGTTCAGTGAATCGATTAATACTGACGAACAAATACACACACACTAGCATGATCAAGGTTATAATATATCAATGATGGAACTCCAGTTAAATTCTAAATAATTCAGAAATACTTCTCTTTAAAAGTAAATAAAAAGTAGATACTTCACTCCTTTTTGAGCATGAAAACCATAACAACAGTGTGTACTTATGGTTGTCTTTTTAAAATCTGTCCTTGTTTCTCACAGAACCTCAGAAAGCACCGTTCACACTTCAGAGCTGTAGGGATTTATAAAACATCAGACACAACATATTGTCTGGCAGGTGCAGCAGGCATCAGGTATCTCACTCTCTTCCAGAAACGTGAGTTCCATGAGGCAGCCCCCCGCGAGCCCTCTGGCCACTTGATGGGGGCGCTCTTACGAATCAGATGCTGCAGGCCAGGCGGAAGGTGTGTGTACCCTTGGGGTCCGGTGTCCCCCAGCTGGACCAGAATCACACTCATCTCCCTCTGAACCAGTGCATGGTGGAGCCCAACCTACAAATGATCCACAGCATTTAGTTCATGAATTATTTCTGTTTGGAGCAATGCTGCAGGTGAAAATATATATCACAGTATAATAAAGTCCAGAGGGAACACAGGCTAAACCAAGATAAACTGCATCTACTTGATATGAATAGTTTAACTTTAACCAGATTGTCAAGCTAACAGCTTTTGATTAGATTTACACGTCTTATTTTTACCCAGTTTCTCTGATAGTCTTACCTGCCATTCAAATCCCTCTGTGACTGAGGCTGGGTTTAACATGAGACAGTTGTCAGATCCTGATCCTGCAGTGAGGATGACCATCAGCCTTCTGCTCTGACTCAGGCACTTTTCCACCAGCTCCACTCGATCTGAGTGGTCAGACAAAACCTGGTCACTGTTGTTTTAACAAATACAACAGTTTACTGGCTAATACAGTTCTTCAAATAAATGCTTAAATCAACACATACAGTCAGTGATTTTGTCTTTTATTTCATAAACCTGTCCTTTATAATAACCAGAAATAAAATGACGACCTTCTCCCGGTATGTCATCTCTGCCCTGGATGAAGAGTCGATATCCACACTTGTCCTCAAGAACGGAAGGCAGCGTTATTGTGACAAAATGAGAGAGTTTGTCTTCAGCGTCGTCGTGCAGGTTCTGTGTCTGATAGATCACATAGGCGTCGTATAAGCTCACACCTGAAACACACACAACATGCAGAATGTTTTGGCAAAACTACTTTAAACATTTAGTAAACTTTGATTTCATCCTGTTGAGTTTTTATGACACAACCAGAATAATATTTGTAATATGTGAACAACAGAAGATGACTTATTGAATATAATGAATGACATTTCTTTTCAAGATGCATAAATGGTTCAGTTCTTTAGGTGGATGAGGTAACATGAAACTACTGTATTTTCAGACATCTTTAAAAATGACTGAGGCATGCTGCAAAAATAATATTTGCACACCAGTTTGACTACATCATACAGAATCCTGAATCAATACATTTATGCAGCTTCTTATTGAGATGAGTCCTCCTCTTGGTGATAAATGATGCCATATAAAGCACAACTGATCACAATCAGGAGTGGTCATGTAACTTTTTTGAGAACTATTTGACTCAATGTTCTCTTGTCTTGGTCCACGATTGACCTCCACTGCACTTCCTAACCAAGTGTCATTGATAAAGTTGGGGAGTACCTTCAATTTTTACCTTTCTTGTGTTTGTTTGATAAGAAATACGGTCTGAACAAGAGAGCCAGATCAATGGCAAAACATTTGATCAGCACAATGCCAAACACAAAGAGGAAAAACACACACACTCCTCCAATGACCAGAGGAATGACGGATTCTGGAAAACAAGAGTAAAGATTGTTATTAATACAGTTATTTGTTAGCGTTAAAAACCCATGAACGACAATGAACACACTGACCTCTCTGCTTGAGAGTTAGGACGGTGAATTTGTTTTTGTATAAGCCCACACCGAGACACTTGAACTCATGCTGGAAATCTTTAGCTGAGACTTCTTCAACGGTCAGGATTGCTGTGGAGATGGTATTCTTTGACGGTTCCTCGATTTCTCTGACAAAACACACAAAGTGTAGTTTTAAAAAATGTTACAGGAAGTATTAATTAAAGATGAAAAAAACATTTGTAAAATGATGAGACAGTGAACTTGTTCAAAATATACATTTTATATTATCTTATGATATAGACTACACTGACTTCACTTAATAATTTCCATGAGTAAAACCTCCTGTTGTTTTCATTTCTAAACTTCTAACCTTTTAAATGTTTTGGAAGGTAAGTGGACTATACGGTTAGATCTTTTGTTTTCAGACCACTGTGAGATGGTGACTGTGACTCACCCGTTCACACACACACATTCATAGTTCGGGGGCTACATGGAGGTCAGCGTTTGGACTGGTAGGGTAAGCTGGGATCAAACTACCATCTCTCCAAGTAGCAGATGATCATATTCTTCCTGAGTCACAACTGACCCCAGATAAGATGCATACAGTATGAAATTTGTGATTCCAATAAATTCTAATATCTTGTCATGATCCATGTCCTGTAACTTAGTTTCATCTTGATTTATGCCCCTGTATTTCCTTCATGTTTGCCTTGCCCTGTGTGTGTGGGCCATGTTTAGTTTATTGTTAGTTCTGTTTTGTTTCTTCTCCACATGTGTGTCTCGTTAGGTGTGTGTATGCGTCTGATTGGACCACTCTTGCTAATCCTTCGCAGGTGCTCCTCATTCCCTTCATCACTAACCTGCCTTGTCTTGTCACTCCTTGTCAGATCCACTGTTCACCTTTTTCCTGTTCCTGTCATCCATGCCTTGTTTTGAGCCCTGAGTTCCAGAAAGTTTAAAACTTGTATTTTTTACTTTTGATTAAACTATTTTGGAGTTCACCTCCTCCCTCATCGGCACCTTGGGTCCAACTCTTAAACAAAAACCTGACATAACTTGGTTTAAACTCTAGGTTCGTGACCAGCTCTATCATTCAGACTCACGTTTTGTTGGTTTGATTGTATCCATCCAACTGTTCAATTGGCTCTCCATTAATAAACCATCTGGCATAACAATCCTGCATCACATTTACTCCACAGAAAACTGTGCAGTTCAGTTTAATGCTACGGCCTGCAGGAAGAAGAAAACATGTTAAATGTCATTTTTTTAACCTTTCCTGTGTGTTTATTCAAACCTCCCTGTAATCCCTTATTTGACTGTGTCTTGACGTAGAGAGGACAACCACATCATTTTACAGTTTTTGCCCATTGCTTGAACACTACAGACACATGCTTAGACCAAAGTAACAAAACCTGAAGCTTTTGTGCAATACCTTAAACACAGTGTAACCATTCCTTAAACAAAAGTGCTGCTTTGCACTTTAGTTCTATTTCTTCAACACACTTGCTCCTTCTGCAACACACTTGCTCCTGCACACTACACACTATTTCATGCATAAGACACTTTGTTCATAAATGAAATCTCATGTACCATTGGGACAACACATCTCTTCCAAATACAAAACACATTGGGTGATTGAAAACACCTAGACACACACCTGAAAACAATCACTCACAAAACTCAACACCAATCAGCCAGACATAAATAGGCCTCAGTTCAGCCATTTTCAGAACTTTGCAAGCATGGAGGCAGAAAGAGCAAGAGGAAGAGGAAGACAAGCAGAGAGAGGAAGAGGAAGACATGGACGTGGAGAGCAGGAGAGCAGGAGACATTATCGCTTGTGATATTGACGAGATCATGTGACCAGACCCAAACAGACGGCAGGATCCCTAATCCCACTCACGCACAATTGCCTAGTTTTTCCTTTATTTACAGTAGTGTGTTGTTTTTTGTTACTGCATGTACAGTACTGTACTGTAAAGTATACTGTAGTACTGCGATGTGCAGTATTGAGTTGATATTGTTTGTAACCTTTCAGTACTTTCATTTTTGATTGTTGGGGAAACCTTTGTTGTGTTCCATTGAGCTTCACAGAAAGCTAACTGATGAACAGAATAAACACAGTGACAATGAAAGACTGCATTGTTTTAAGTACTCTAGTGTGTTGCTTCCAATCTGAAAGTGTATTCACATGATGCAAGTGTGTATCATTTTGTCGTCAGAGTTTCATTTTGACAAAGGAATGTTAAGTTTTTGATAGCAGAGTTTAGGTTTTGATAGTCGAGTTTCAATTGGACACAGATGTGAATGGTATATTTCCCAGTGTTGTGTTATGTTTACTTGTGTGTAGAGTTTTGGCACAATGAGCCAAGTTTGGCAGAATGTGTTCAAGCAATGGGCAAAAACTGTAATCAAGTAAAATATTTATAACTATTTATATAGCATATGCATAGAGCATCACAATGTGTATGAAAGTAGGAACAGTCGTTATTTAAAAAAGAAATGGTTACTGTTGATCTTGTTATTGTCACTTATTGTTTGTGGTCAGAATGCCTAATATTCACGTGTGTGTGAACATTATTGTGATTACTACATCTGACTGTCAGCAGAAAGAAATAAGAACAATAAAAACTGGCCACTATTTTTTGTGAAATCACAAGGCCCTATATAATATAAGTAATATGATTTTAAATTTGATTCTACTTTTAATTGTTAGCCATCATGAAGATTGAAGCACTGCTGCTTTAGTGCAAAGGAGCAGCTCCACTCTGAGCTCATCCTGGATCAGCTCTAAGGCTGAGCCTCCATAGAAGAAGCTCATTTCAGCTGCTTCTATTCAGCATCTTGTGTCTTTCAGTCATGACCAGGTGACACAGGTGAAGACTGGAACCAGTAAATCAAGAACTTCATCTTTACAACAGAGGAAACTCTGCTCCATCGGCCTCTCTCTTCCTTCATCCTTCACTTGTGAACAAAAATGCAGCTTCAGTTCACAAAACTAATCTAATTATTTCTCACAAAAAGATTGAATGTCACTGTCAAAGATAATGCATATGTTGAATGTACATTCTGACTGTTTGTGGAGGTGTTTCTACCTTCATCAGCCAGCTGCTCCATGTCTGTTGGAGACAGAATTTGCACGTCTTCATTGTAGATACCTCTCTCTGGAAAACAGAAAAAAATACAACAGTGACTTTTCCATAGTGTTCTCTATTAAATAGAGACTTTATTGATCCTGGAAGGAAAATGCAATATTCCAGGAAAAAGCTCCAATTGTAAAGAGGAGGAGAGGTCAACAGCCTGTGAGCTGATCCTGATATAAACCATTCAATGCAATAAGTAAACTGATGCTGAAGTATAAAGTTAAGAATGCTGCATTCAGAGAGGAAGAACTCACTCACTCACTCACTCACTCACTCCCTCACTCACTCACTCACTCACTCACTCACTCACTCACTCACTCACTCCCTCCCTCACTCACTCACTCCCTCCCTCACTCCCTCACTCACTCACTCACTCACTCCCTCCCTCCCTCCCTCACTCCCTCCCTCACTCACTCACTCACTCACTCACTCACTCACTCACTCACTCACTCCCTCACTCACTCACTCACTCACTCCCTCACTCACTCACTCACTCACTCACTCACTCACTCCCTCCCTCACTCACTCACTCCCTCCCTCACTCACTCACTCACTCACTCCCTCCCTCACTCACTCACTCACTCACTCCCTCCCTCACTCACTCACTCACTCACTCACTCACTCACCTAAAACGGTGAGCTTCCTGGAGCCTGATGATTTGTACATCTTCTGATGGTGTGTCCATGTACACATGCAGGTGTAGATACCATCATCTTCCTTCTTGGCATTATACAACCACAAGCTGGCTTCATGTTTCCCTTGAATAATACTTTCACCCTGCCACAAATAACAGGAGAGGTTAGAGAAAAAAAAACATTTTTTTACTTTCATAAGAAATTAAACAAAACATTTTTGGAAAATATATGTGATATAATCAGGGGTTCTGAAAATTGTCCAAGCAAAACATATTTCATCTTAAATGTTGATCAGATTGATAAATATGGATACATGATTAGTGATAATAATCACAGGTGGTCTCACCTTGTACCAGGTAATGTTTCCTTTCAACATTTCACATCTATCCCAGACAGGACCTGGACAGGGAATCCTTTTGTTCTGGTCAGAGACTTTGATCCCTCCATAAAGGACTGACTCACGACTGGCCTCATCAAAGACCTCGATGTTTACTTGATGAATAACGCAAGTGTCTGAAGAGTTCATTTGCCTGTGAGAGACAAAAAGAGTTTAAAAGCTCATTTTAAACAAAGCATTTTAAAGAGAGTTCAAAAGATTTTTGGGAGTTTGAAAAATACTTTTTGTAGTTTGTTTTGGGGGGGGGGGCAAAAGAAAGAAAATTCATCTAGCAGTTTTAGAATTAAAATTATTTATCCACAGAGAAATAACAACACAATTTGTCAAAAATTAAGAACCAGTATATTAAAAATATACTTAAATTTTAATTAACCTAAACAAAATATCCTTGTGTTAAGGTGGTTTAAATCTTATTCTAAGACTTCATAAGGACCAGATGATTGTTGTTCATTTAATTTCAATAAATTAAACCTTAAACAGGAGGAATTAATGTTTTCTTACTTGGCTTTGTAAATACCAGAATCAGCAGCTGTGACATTCAAGAAGAAGAGCGCTTCACAGTGGTGTATCCTGTGTTTTTCATCTGAAGTGATACTCTCAGCATCAGAGCCATCTTTGATCCATATAATCGATTTATCAGGAAGGTTAGAATCCAAAAAGAGCACAAAATAAAGTGATTCTCCTTCAATAAGCTTAAAATCATCAATGCTTGGGTCAGGGCATTTAGAATTTGTTGTATCTGAAAGAAAAAAACAAAGTCATGTGATGTGGTTTTATAAAGGGTGGACGACTGAAGCAGAAAACTGACAATTAACATTTTAAAAGGAAGAGAAAGTAAATTGAGATGTAATGCATTTTGTGCCTTTACTGAAATAACACGTCACACACCACTATCAGACATTGATTGAATTTCCATAATGCTTTTGAAAGCTTTGATTGTGCACATGTGAGAGTGTTTAGTTCACAAACAAACTAAACAAAACGGTGTCCTTTCTGAGAATTCTTCTTTATTGAGCAGCACTACCTGATCTCCATTCAGATGTAGACATCAGCGCAACCATGGATAAGAGAAGCTGCAAGGCATCCATTAGCTGGAAGAGACAACGTTTATTTTTAGCCAACAGCCAGTGTTGCATCTCTTTACAATCAGTGAAAACCGCTTCTCACATATGTGGTTTAAATGGTCCTATATGCATGCACTCATCTCTTTCCTTCAGAAAAGCATATTCAGTAATGCTGATAAAACGACCTCAATAAGTAAAAATAAGTTAATCTGATGTTTTTATTATCAGATATCAGGTCAGAGCTAAAAACTAAAGTAAACCTAAAATAAAAAATAAAATAAAATAAAAATGTTGTATAAAAATTTAAAAGCCAGAAACAGGAGAGGCATGTTCATGTTGATTTTCTACCTTTTCTCACATTTTTAAATGCTACACAAATTGTCCACCTCCGAACTTAATGTATTGTCTTCTTGTCAAATCTAGGTAAAACAATTAAAGGATTTCTGAGAGTTAAAGGGTTCAAACTTGATGCTAAAGTAGTGAGTAATGGGTATGTTATTCTAAATAGACACTATAGCAACAGTTATTTAGCAGCAACTAGACCAGAATTCTGTGGAGCATCTTTTTTTCTGCACATGAGGTTTTTACTTTTGATAACACAGGAAAAATACCAAAGTGTTTAAAATCTTATCACTAAAGTTGAGCAATACAAGTGCAACACAAGAAATAAGATAAAGTGAAAAATGGGCCATCGGTTCAATTGATCAGTTTTTCTGGGCTCTATAACCTTTTTAAAGTAAGTAAGTAAGTAAGTAAGTAAGTAAGTAAGTAAGTAAGTAAGTAAGTAAGTAAGTAAAGTTTATTTACCTTTCACAGAAAAAATCACAAAGTGCTTCACAGAAAACAGAATCAAACATGATAAAACAAATAAAATCAATTAAACAAACAAAATATCATTACAAATCAAAATCATTAAACAACAACAAGAGAACACAAAAGAGTTATTTAAAAGCAGTTTTGAATAATTGGGTCTTCAGCTGCTTTTTAAAGGAGTCCAGACTGTCTATACAGCGTAAAACTAAAGGAAGGTCATTCCAAAGTCGCGGTGCAACAGACTGGAAGGAGCGATCACCTCGACTTTTAAATCTGGTCCTTGGAACTGTTAGGAGATTCTGGTCTGTGGACCTGAGAGCTCGGGTTGGAGCGTACGGCTTTATCAGTTCAGTAACATAAAGAGGAGCTTGACCATGTAGGGCCCTGAAAGTTAGAGTCAGGATTTTAAAATGAACTCTACATTTAACAGGTAACCAGTGCAGAGACCTCAGAATAGGAGTGATGTGATCTTTCCTGTTTGCTCCAGTGAGGAGCCTCGCTGCAGAGTTCTGGACCAGCTGAAGGCCATAAAGGGCTTTTTGGTTCAAACATGTGAAAAGTGTGTTACAGTCATCTAGATGGGAGGAGATCAAAGCATGAAGAACCATTTCCAGTTCAGGTTTTGACACCAACTTTCTCAGTTTGGAAATATTTCTCAGATGATAAAAACAGTTTCTGACCAGCTGTTTTGAGTGACCTTCAAGAGACATTGATTGGTCGAAAATAACACCCAGAATCCTCAGGTTTGACTTTACAGCAGAACTTAAATGTCCAATATGTTGACTGATCAGAGGGACCATCCTATCAGGGGCAACTATCAGACATTCAGTCTTTTCAGGGTTTAACTGAAGGAAGTTCTTTTCTAACCAGTTAGTAATAGCTGACAGACACTCCAGTAGTTCAGACAGTTTGTAGAACTCTGAGTCCTTGAAGGAGCAGTACAGCTGAATGTCATCTGCATAAAGGTGGTAGGAGACATTGTGACATCTACTAATGATCTGTCCAAGAGGATGGATATACAGTATAGTAAAAACAGGAGTGGACCCAGAACAGAGCCTTGGGGTACCCCACAGAACAGATCTGTAGTATCTGACATGATGTTGTTTATATGGACACTGAAACTTCTGTTTGAGAGGTACGATCTGAACCAGTCTAAAACTGTTCCAGAGATCCCCACCAGGTCACGGAGTCTGTTCATTAAGGTGCTGTGATCAACAGAAAGGTCCAACAAAACTAAGACTGTAAACTCCCCGGTTCCGCTGCCATCATGATGTCACTGGATACTTTGAGTAAAGCTGTTTCTGTTGAATGTTTTTTACAGAAACCAGATTGGAATTTATCAAAAATGTTGTGTTGTTCCAGAAAAGAGACCAGCTGATCAGACACACCTCTTTCTAAAAGTTTAGAGATATAGCTCAGTTTGGAAATGGGCCTGTAGTTATTTGGTTGAGAGGAGTCCAGACTGGGTTTTTTAAGGATGGGTTCAATAACAGCGTGTTTAAAGATGGAGGGGCCCATGACTCGATATTTAAATCAATTTATATTAAACAGATGTAATCTTTGATGCCTCTAGATCAGCGTTGCACCATTATAACTCAAAATACGCTGTAATTATTTCCTAACGAGCAACTCAGAGATCAGAAGAATGCGCCGCATTCCGGTTCTGCTGGGTTTCTCCTTATTTGGCAGTCTGACACTTCTGCTGCAGTAGGGGGCAGTGCCGTCGCGTGAAAGAGAAACGAAACTGAAACTAAACACTACACGGTCTATGGGCAATGGCGGCGGCACTGCCTTGCTCCAGGTGTCGTGAACGTGCATGTGGGCGGAGAATTTACCATATAAGCAAGTCCGGATCACTATGACCTCATAGCGGGCTGGAGTGAAAAAAAAGGTTTGAAACCTGGGTCTGAAATCTGGAAGAGCTTCTCACTGGCTGTACTAGGAGACAGATGGACGTCGTTTTTTGCTCTTTCAGGCATGTTTAAGGTGAGAACTCAACGTTGTAACATGATAGATAAGTCAGAAAACACAGAAAACCACAACATGGGCACTTTAATATTTAAAATAATATTTCCTTATTTGTTTGGTTGATTACAAAACTATAACGAATCTTTGTCCAGTTTCCTCTGCATAACAACTTAGCTACATTTTGGAAATAATTTGTGGAATGAGAAAATAAAAGTGATGCACATTTTATTTTTATTATTTATTTCTAAATAAAATCTCTTCAGGGCTGCAGAAATGCAATGTCATTGACCTTTTACATACATACTGAATTAATCTCAAGCAAAGATAAAGTGATTAAAGGAGTGCTTTAGTGGAAAACCTTTTATTTTCAGGTTTTCATGGATTATAATAGGTCCCCCTGAGCCTGTCATGTAGGCCAAAAATGACAACTCTCTGTTCCCAAAAAACCTGATTTTCCCAAAGAACTTCCTTGCAAGCTCTGTTTATGCAAATCCACATTGTGACATCACAACATGAATTTGCATACTGCATCTAGCCCATGTTGGCTAGGCCCGCCCCACAGACAGGCCCGGATAAAACACAGGCTAGGCTTGATAGCATTGAAAGCTAATGTGTGGGGTTTGCTCTGCAGACTTTCCACATTTGCAGTCTGGCTCCTCCAGGCTAGAGCCTTGGTGCCTTGGGAGCCCGATTGCCTATTAAAAAATATATTATTTTATTTTACTTTCAAGAATATTCTCAAGGTCAAGGTACAATAACCCCAAAAAATAAATAAATAGACCTATCTATATCTATATATATATATAGATATCTAATGTTTATATACACAGAACCGAAGCATCATTACATGGCTGACCTGTGGTGCAGCAGCCTAAGACATGGTTTATGGTTCTGGGCTCAATCCCTGGTCATGTTTTTCGACCTTAACTTTATCCACATAAAGTCTGGCTGCCATGTTAGTTTACCGTCACATTCAGTTTCAAATACCTACAGCCAATCAGAAGCAAGGGATGTGCATATCATTAATACTAACGAGAATCCTGCTGTTTCAAACTCAGGTGTAAAACGGCAAACTTCTAAAGCTTATATTATAAGCATCATAGCTTCTTTTTTAATAAAAATTACACAGATAGCATTGAATTACACTAGAGAACAATGCTAAACTATAAAATAAGCAACAAAACCACTCCTTTAAGGAATTTAAAGATAAACTTTTGCAGTAATTAAGTTTATGTTTTTTTACTTAGCAGATCCTTAGATCCAAAGTGACATACAACAATTAACCGCATGTTATGGTCTGTGGGGGAAACTGGAACATGTGGGGGAAACCCACAAATGGGGTGCTGTAAATGACAAAATCAAATTTTCCCCTCACATGTGTGGTCTTGCTCTTGTGAGTGTGTGAGCATGTTTGTAGTAGTGTGTTCATGCTTATTTTGTGTGTATTTATGTAATATTTTAGGTATATATATATGTACATATACACATATATACATATATACACACGTATAATATATGCAAAAACCCAGCCTTTTTTGTATACTTTTTTATTGTTACTTTGCTCTGTTTAAATGACACATTTTACACAAAATTTGTATAAATACAGACAAACTCAAAGCAAAGAATATGAGAAAAGGAGCATCAATTTTTCTTACCTCATAAAAATCAGAGCTTATAGATCAATGAAAGGCTTGTTAGAGTCTCTGTGCTGCGGCTCTCCTCTACATCAATTTATTAGAACTGTACTGAGATGCTCACAGGAAAAAGGAAGTCATGTTACTGCACACTGAAAATGATTCAGTTATCTTGTGGACTTTACTAACTGATAAGTGAACACAAACAAGCGTCCCGAAAAAGCCTTAGACTTTTGCAACGAAGAAGAAACATTGGGCTCTGCATGTGGTCCTCTTCACTTTCACTCACATTAAAACAAGGTCCTGACATTATGTGAGTTTGTATAATAGCTGTAGCTTTAAATATATACTATCACAATGTTGGAATTATGGTGTTTCCGCCTGTTTCTATTCCTTTGAAGGAATTTTGAGCACAGACAGAAGTGACTTTCCATTTGTTTTCTGTGCTCATTGTTTTCCTCAGCTTTCCAGGTATTCAGCACCTGTAATGCAAACCTGTCCTTCCATCAATCAATCCAGCATCCTTACATTCCAGTAATCTTGTTTCTTCCTTTGTAATGTTTTGTTTCTGCTGTTGTTCATAACACTATTAATATTGATTGTCAAAGGCAGTAGAGTGGGTCGTCCAGCAATAAAATGTCAAGAACTGGTGTGGTGGAGAGAGGACCCAGGCGCAGATGTACATTCAAAATGCAGATTTATTCCAATAGGAACACGAAGAAACACACAGAACTCACACGATTACGACTACGACAACTAGGAACCGACAAACACAGACGAGACAGGCACGCTTATATACACAGGGAGGTGATCACAGGAACGAGACACAGGTGGCAGGATTACAATAGGATACACCTGTGGGAGACAAAGGGCAGAGGGTTAAACAATGCACAAGACAGGACACTAGAGGGAGACATATGACACAAGGGAGGTGACATATGACAGAGCCCCCCCCCTAGGGGCGGACACCGGACGACCCAGGAGAACCAACAAGGGCGGGAGGGCGGGGGACCAGGACGGAGGACCAGACAAACACAAAAAAGGCCAGGAGGCCCAGTTCAGGAGGACCCTGGCCCGGATCTGGTTCTGGAGGGCCCGGGTCCGGATCTGGTTCTGGAGGGCCCGGGTCCGGATCTGGTTCTGGAGGGCCCGGGTCCGGATCTGGTTCTGGAGGGCCCGGGTCCGGATCTGGTTCTGGAGGGCCCGGGTCCGGATCTGGTTCTGGAGGGCCCGGGTCCGGATCTGGTTCTGGAGGGCCCGGGTCCGGATCTGGTTCTGGAGGGCCCACCATGGGCTCAGGACTGGAAACAGGACTGGAGACAGGACTGGAAAGGCCCACCTCGGGCTCTGGACTGGAGAGGCCCACCTCGGGCTCTGGACTGGAGAGGCCCACCTCGGGCTCTGGACTGGAGAGGCCCACCTCGGGCTCTGGACTGGAGAGGCCCACCTCGGGCTCTGGACTGGAGAGGCCCACCTCGGGCTCTGGACTGGAGAGGCCCGCCTCGGGCTCTGGACTGGAGAGGCCCGCCTCGGACTCTGGACTGGAGAGGCCCGCCTCGGACTCTGGACTGGAGAGGCCCGCCTCGGACTCTGGACTGGAGAGGCCCGCCTCGGACTCTGGACTGGAGAGGCCCGCCTCGGGCTCTGGACACGGACTGGAGAGGCCCACCTCGGGCTCTGGACTGGAGAGGCCCACCTCGGGCTCTGGACTGGAGAGGCCCGCCTCGGGCTCTGGACTGGAGAGGCCCGCCTCGGGCTCTGGACACGGACTGGAGAGGCCCGCCTCGGACTCTGGACTGGAGAGGCCCGCCTCGGGCTCTGGACTGGAGAGGCCCGCCTCGGGCTCTGGACTGGAGAGGCCCGCCTCGGGCTCTGGACACGGACTGGAGAGGCCCGCCTCGGGCACTGGACTGGAGAGGCCCGCCTCGGGCACTGGACTGGAGAGGCCCGCCTCGGGCACTGGACACGGACTGGAGAGGCCCGCCACGGGCACTGGACTGGAGAGGCCCGCCTCGGGCACTGGACTGGAGAGGCCCACCATGGGCTCTGGAGCGAAGAGGGGTTCAGGAGCTGCAGCGGCACCGGAGGGTCCCGGGGCTGCAGCGGCACCGGAGGGTCCCGGGGCTGCAGCGGCACAGGAGGGTCCCGGGGCTGCAGCGGCACAGGAGGGTCCCGGGGCTGCAGCGGCACAGGAGAGTCCAGGGGCTGCAGCGGCAGGAACTGGAACGGGTCCAGGGGCGGACCACCCCTCCTCACAGCAGGTCAGCCAAGATCCCTGTATGAGGACCTGCTGTGCCAGGCGAGCCGCTCGGGCATACTCAAGCTGACCCTGGAGGGCTGGAACTGCTGCCAATGCCGGGTAGCTGCAGAAGCGGGAGAGGACCACCTCCGCCAAACGCAGTTTCCTGTGGGGGCATGCCTGCCCGGCGGAGATGATCCTGTTGGCGTGCCTCACCGCTTGTGCAGCCCACAGGAGGAGCTCATCTGCTGGGTCCATGATACTGGTCGGTTCCTTCTGTCAAGAACTGGTGTGGTGGAGAGAGGACCCAGGCGCAGATGTACATTCAAAATGCAGATTTATTCCAATAGGAACACGAAGAAACACACAGAACTCACACGATTACGACTACGACAACTAGGAACCGACAAACACAGACGAGACAGGCACGCTTATATACACAGGGAGGTGATCACAGGAACGAGACACAGGTGGCAGGATTACAATAGGATACACCTGTGGGAGACAAAGGGCAGAGGGTTAAACAATGCACAAGACAGGACACTAGAGGGAGACATATGACACAAGGGAGGTGACATATGACATAAAAGGGTTGCCAATAAAAATGACATTCATTATTATTAATAATAATACTGATGGGAAATACAGCTCTTCCTAGCTATCCTATGCAAGTTGACTCTTTTGGCCCCTGAGTGACTTCTCATTTAGTCCATCGGATGTCACTAATAATTAATAAACGTAGCAGCTCCATGACAAGACCCGACTAGTCTGAGAACTGTTTTTGGGTTTGTTTTTCCAGGAATATTCCATTAGATCAGGGATTCCCGAAGTGTGGTTCCCCTGGGGGTGTGCGAGCTGCCACTAGGGGGTGCGCGAGATGAAAAATGTAATGGTTGGAAAAATGTAATAATTACACATTTACAGTGTTTTTTTTCCCTACACAATAAAGATGTGTAAATAAACATTTCTTATCGTTATTGTGTGGTGCTGTGGGACAGTATTTGGATGAACTCTGAGTCTTTTTTCTGTCAATCATGTGAACTCCTCAGAGCAGACCTTTATTTTGAAGGGGATGACTTTCACTATTACTTCTGGGGCGATGTTGCGTGGCGCTACTGGAATGTTTACCTCCTCAAATGGATTTTTATTCAAAGAATCCTTCTTGACACCTTGTGACAACCCTGCCGACTGATTCCATATTTGTCCTTATTTAATCAACTCTCAGTGAGTCGTTTGCTTTGTTCGTTTGTTTCTTTTGTTTTGCTAAAAATGCAGCGCTACATTCCGCTGATGAGCTAATCACTAATGGAGCTGGGTTTTAAATTTTGAATAATTTAAAACACACTAAGCAGTTGTGGTTAAGGCTTTTAATATCGAAGAAATTTGTATAACACTATGATGATAAAATACAAACAGTTGTATGTTATTTATTGTGATATTTGTTACATATCATTATATATTGATAAATAAATATATTTAATATAAAAAGCGATTTAATTCATTATTAAACACTCAAAAGTATTGAAAATTGGTACCATTAATGATTCTTAGGTAGGAATTGGTTCAAGGTACTCATCCCTAGGGTGACTGGGGGGTGCTTGAACACGGTTTAGACGTAGAAGCGGCAAAAAAAGTTAGGGAACATTAGGCATTAGGCTAATAGAGAGGTTAGTGCAGTGGTACAATCCTTAGGAGATGTACTCTCCATTTATAACCTAACGGTATCATCACTCCCTTGTCTGAGCCAGAACAAAGAGATGCTTCAAACACAAATTAAGTCTATACTCTGGGTCCATTGAAAACACAGCACAAAGACAGCCAAATGAACAGGACAAGAACTGGATAAATGTAGGTATCCACAAACTAAGATGAAGAAGTAACCCAGAAGAATCAGTTCACTAGGTTTTCTGAAGTCTTTGATCACACAGCTTTTCTTTCTGTCCCTTCACTTTCTTTAAAAGATGTCCAGAAAGCAACATTGTGTAGGGTGACCCTGTGCCACATTTCCAACCACACACAACTGTCAGCAGCAGATTCTGGTCCAGATTCTCAGTGCAGACTGAGACACTTGATAAAACATCAAAACATGTGCCATGATTGGGTTTTAGACTTCACAAGATTTTCTGTGAGAGCAAGGTTTTCTCTCAGAGGAGACAGAGAACAGAACATAAGAAAAGAAAGACACCAGCTGGTGGACCTGTCAGGGACCAACCTTTCCTGACCCAACTACAGTTCCCTCAGAGTCAGGACGACCCACCTGTGGGACTTCTGAGAATGGAGGTATCTACCTTGTGCCTGGACTAAATTGGAGCTCTCCTGTTATTTTGGTGGCAAAACTGAATGAAAATGTTCACTCTGGCCTCACACTGAGCTTGATGCTATAAATTGATATATGTTTTTAGTTGCCAATATAAATTACTTAGGAGTTCTCTGTCAATTCACTTTAGCCTTGATTGTAAATTCAGCCTGGTTTATTTAAGACTAAACATCTTAAATCCACCCTCGGTTTTCTCATCCATCAAACCTTTAATTAATTAATTAATTTAATCTCCCTGTTCTAAATCATTCTTTTTGTCTACTGTTCATAGCTCATCTCCGTTGTTGACCATTAGTTGAAAGGTATCAGTTCCATCTCAATAATCAGGTGATTAAATGACATAAATCCCATTGTTTTGATTGTGTATTTTTAGAAAATGTTAATAAATTGTGTTATTAAAATGTGTTAATATTAAAACATTCATTCATTGATTGATCCATAGCTTATTATTGTGAGGACTGATCCCCTGGTGCCATGAGCATTAGCCTAAAATGTTATTTTAATTGTTAAATGTAGGAATTGACAACACATTAATTCATTTTTTCTAATATTTTTACAAGCAAAACTGGTACGAAGGCATGGCAGCAATAGAGTATCATAGAGACCATTTGGCTGTGGATTTATAAAGAATGTAACCACAACATCTAATGGGATTCCAGTTATATAGGGGTTACTCATTATGAATAATGTTTAGAGTGGTAGAATCCAGTCAATGTATCACTAAGTGCTATTGATGCAAACACTGAATGGATTAAGTGCTTCTAGCACAATTTAAATGAACAATTTCCAGAGCATTATTAGTGCAGGACTCTTCTTCCAACCCCAAGTGGGCTGTTTGTGTGTTAGATCTTGGTTTGACTGGTGACCTGATCAGTAAACTGGGATTGGCTCCACACAGAGGAAAACCCACAGACAGACAAGAATGAAGGTAAATGGAAGCTTAACAGACCAGATAAAACTTGAAAGATCTACTCAACAAGGCTGCCCGCTCTTTATGCTCCTTATATTGGGCCATTAGCACAAGCAATACAGGAAGATAAAAATGTTATAATCAATACAGGGGAAAACAAAATTGCACTATAAGCGCATGACGTTCTTTTGTATCTTTCTAACCCGGAACTTTCTATTCAGGCTCTTTTAAAATTGATATCTACTTTTACTGTACATTCAGGATATGAGTAAAGATCCATCCATCCATTTTCTGTAGCCGCTTATTCCTCCACAGAGGGTCGCGGGGCAGCTGGTGCCTACCTCCAGCGGTCAAGGGGCGAGAGGCGGGGGACACCCTGGACAGGTCGCCAGTCTATGAGTAAAGATAAAACGCAAATCTTGAATTTTAACTTTTCCCCCCTCGGAGATACTAAAGAATAAAATCCTTAGACTAGACTCAGAAAGCAATCAAATACTTGGCTGACCTATGATTTGCAGGATTTATTCAAAATAAACTTTGACACTGTGAACAAAAACATTTTAAAACACTTACACAATGTTGAGTTAAGGTTGGATGAGGGGGTTGAAGAAATGGTATAAATGGCCTGTATTTATAGCAATGGCATAGATTTGCTCTTGACATTGGTGAGGACCAAGATGGGACGTGGGGGTGGGGGGTTGCGGCAAGGCAGAGAGTTCGCTGAAACAGGAAGTGCAGATTAATTACAGATTAAAGCGATCAGTCCTGGTCCGGGGACCGGCCCAAAGTTATCATCTGAAAATGCCAGATGGCCAGTCCACATCCAGACCCAGGACAGCGGCACGGGCCGCGAGGGGCTTGCGCCAGTCGATCCATAAAATTGTAAAAAACTGAAATAAACAAATATTAAAAACAGACACTTCACCTGGACAAAGGTTTGTCCGCGGACTCCACGCACAGCAGCTGGTCTGCACTAATATTGGTGGGGATGCAGCGTCATTTCTGCACCCTTGGATCAAATTATTGGTGGGGACACGTCACCTCCATCCATGCCAAATCTACACCCATGATTTATAGAGTGATTTTTAGTGTTCTACACTCCCCAAAGCACTGTACAACATGAACAGTCATTCACCCATTCACACACTGGTGGTGATAAGCCGCGTTGTAGCCTCAGCTGCCCTGGGGCACACTGACAGAGGTGGGGATGCCATACACTGGCACCCTCCAAGTCCCTCTGACCACCAGTAGGCAAGGTGGGTGAAGTGTCTTTCCCAAGGACAAGACGACATGGTAACCCATCCAGAACTGGGATCGAACTGGCGACCCTCCAGTTGCCAGACTGGCTACTCTACCTACTGAGCAATATGCCGCCCCAACAACAACAACTGCACTTAAAGGGCCAATTTGACCAATGCATAGCTTTTACATATTATTGAGATGTAAAAGGAGTGATTCAGAGTGGATATAAAGTGCAGAATATGGGACCTTTAAGTTCTGATATTTTCACTGTGCAGCCAAAGTGTAGTGGAAATCCGTTTTTGAGATTCTGGCCTCCATAACAGGATGTTTGAGGTTTAAAAAGATAATATGAGAAAGATAAGGAGCTTCTCAGAAAAACTGTACAGGATGTGCTTTCACAGTATGTAAAAAACATCAGTGAAGATTTTTTTTTTTGTTGAAGGATCCTACTTCCATGTTAAGAAACCATCTCAATAAATGCATGACTTTTCTTAAATTATGTGTGATTTTATGTGTTTTGATGGGGTTTGCTACTTTGCAGCACCTGATTGAACTGTATGTTCTTCCCTCTCGTTGTTTCTTGTGTATAGTTGAGTTTTAACATCATTAGCAAATTTAGCATGGATGCAGCAGTCAAACAACTAAATTCTTCCAAAAGGTTTCTCAAAGTGGACGTCTGGCACAACCTTCTAGCTGGAGAGCTATTTTACAGTTTCATGAGAGTTCGTAACCATTGACCACACGTTTTATTCAAAATTCTGCATCTACTTTCAAACATATTGTGGATGTGTGAAGAGGGTGACTTCAGAGAATGTGCACTCTGTATCACCTCTGCAGAAGCATGACCTTTGATAATCTGACATGATTTTAAACGCGTTGCATGGAAATTCCCTATGGTTTGCCATAAATGTCAAAACACATTTCACTTTGTTTTTGTCTCAGAGGTTTTTCTCACACTTAAACAAACAAGTCATAACAGAGTAGCTGTTGAGCCAAACTTTACAAAACCAGAGCCAAGGTGGTCCTGTTAAAATGCCCAAAAATGTTTTTATTTTATTACAAATAATGCAAAAATATTTTCATTGTAAAGATTTTTTTGAACTACTCAAAAATACAACATAAATGTTACATTTTAATGAAAGTGCTTATTTTATTTAAGGCTCTGTAATGAGATATAAAGGGTCTCATATGTTTCCCCATAATAAAACAAAAGTTGAACATATATTTGAATCATTTCTCAGCAACAAGAACAAGATATGGTCAGTCTTTCTTCAGCTATGCTGCTTATTTAGTAAATGTTATGAGTGATGGAAGTCTGTTTTTTTATTAAGTCAGTGAGGGTTTGTTGTCCTATGAAATTCAACTAAAACACGATAACAGAAGACTCATACTTTGGATTAACGTTAACCTTATGCATTTTTAAATCATTTTAATTTATCTGCATTCCTATCTCATAACACAGTAGTAAACAACCATGAAGTAAGCTGCTACTTTATTCTTTCTAACAATCTTTTTTGTCAACTGTACATGAAGCAATGTTTTGTGAAAACTATCTGCATTAATTAGGCCCAGCTTTGGACGTTCACAACTCGTTAAGTTTGGTTTAGATTTCCAGTGTGAAATAGTAAAAAAATATTAAACGCTTTGGATTGTTTTATATATCATACCTGCCTTAATGGCATTGGTAGTTTGGTCTAAAGGTGACTTTTATTGTTCCAACGTTTCTTTTTCAGAAAGAACATTTCTAACATTATCTGACATAAACATGATCTTAGTATAAATAACAACACTTCATACATGAGTATCAGTGGATACCACTGTGTCAAAAAGTCAGTTTAAAAAATACACAGAAAACTTAAATCGTTCTGTTACTGATGATTAAATACTCCAGTCCAGAGAGTTCTCCCTGGTCACATGGAGTCCTGAAACATAAAGTCATGTTTGTTAAAGAACAGTAAAATCCAGAAAGCCGCACTCAGTCCTGTTCATTTTACAAAAGCCTCTGGTTATAGAAGACAGCTGAAAACGTTGGTCTCCATGTTTCCAGTGTTCCAGGAAAGAGGACTGAACCTCCTGTAACATCTATGATGAATCGTGTTTATTCACTATAAATTATATTTTTTGTGAGTCTAGGTGACAGTCTGGAGCTTTCTCACTCCTACTGCAGGCATGTGATATCGTAGATTTTTCCAGAAAGTTCTTTTTGAGTATGTAGTGGGTTTGTTTGTTCCAACAAATCTGCTTTTCCATTTCAGAGCTCCTTGTTTCCTTTTAAGATAGCGCAGTGACTCTGGTAGGTTATGATAATCCACCGGACCATCTGGGACAAGAAAACAGGAAACAGACGTAAGAACTGATGAACATCAATGTGTTCAAATATATAACATATCTTCTTTCATTTAATAAAAGTATTTTGTTTTGCATTCAGGTAACAAGAAAACAAAGCAAAAGTAAAGGAATTTGTCCTCACCAAATTCCACCAGAATCACTTTAGGATCATTTCTCATCAGAGCATCATGGAGGCCAACTTTCTGCTCGTACAAGAGCTGGTTTAGATTTTCACATAAAGGCGTCTCCTTTGCTCTGCTGTCAGATGACAGGATGATAATCAGTCTTCGGCACTGGCGCAGCGTAGCGGCGATAACATCATGCATGGCTGTAAAGGAAAACAGATGAGCAGCTCATGAGTAACACCTACTCTACAAAACGAAAACAACTTGAAAAGCCATCTGTGAGCTTTATATGTCATCTACTGGTAAACACAGCTGTTTTAACATTGATTTTACGTACTGGTAAAACTGGCCATCTACTTGGCATTACACACAACAAACTAAAAGCATAGAAATTAAATAAAATTAATTTTTTTAGGATATACATGAAATATTTATTTTCCTTTTAATGTTACAGAAGTGTATTTTTGCTGTTATTGTGCAGAAATGAGTCTAAATGTTGCTCCTGCTGGTGTTCTTTTCTAATATCCATGCTTGTTCTTTTTTGTGTTCTCATAACCTTATTATTTATCTTCAGTTCAGCTTTATATGCAAACCAGAAGAGTTCCTGACCTTCTCCGGGGCAGTCGTCCCGTCCTCTGATGAACAGGGAGTAACCGTGTTTCTGCTCCAGCTCCTCAGGCAGGATCTGCAGGGCAAACCTCACAGCTTCAACCAAACTGGACTCGTCTGATTGGACAATGCTCACATAAGCATCGTAAAGCTTCCCATCTGGAACTGATTGAAAACAGAATTATAGTTTTTTGTATCAAATATTTTTGTTCTTAATAGAATAGAATAGAATAGAATAGAATAGAATAGAATAGAATAGAATAGAATAGAATAGAATAGAATAGAATAGAATAGAATAGAATAACCCTCAGTGGGGAAATTCAGGTGCACCAGCAGCAGGTTACAGGCAAGTCGAGAAAAACAGATTCACACAAGAACAAAAAGATATATGTAAAATAGAAAACTAAAAGCAAAAAAGTAATGGCACAAAAATATGTAATAATACTATCATAGATAGTAAAACAATGTACAATCATCAAAAGTCATAAACAGATAAAGTCACAGAACTATCAAACTGAATTGGGTTATTGTTATGAGGATTGTTATGCAAATATAGCAGGGATGTAAACACTTAGGCAGTTTGTTGGGAGCAGTGACGGTTATACAGTCTAACGGCTGCTGGGAGGAAGGACCTATGATAACGCTCCTTCCTGCATCAGGATGCAGCAGCCTGTCGCTAAAGGAGCTCTCCAGTTCTCATGCATGGGATGGGAGACGTTGTCTAACACAAATGTTATTTTTGTCAGAATTCCTCTGTCTCCCACTGTCTGCACTGTCTCTAGGGGGCATCCTAAGACAGAGCTAGCCTTCCTGGTCAGCTTATCTAACTGTTTCCTCTCAGCTGTAGATAAGTCACTGCTCCAACTGACTACACCATAGAAAATGGCTGATGCTACCACAGAGTCATAGAAGGTCTTCAGGAGCGCCTCCTCTGCACTCCAAAAGACCTGAGTCTCCTCAAGTAGAGTCTGCTCTGACCCTTCCTGTAAAGAGCATCAGTGTTGTGACTCCAGTCCAGTTTACTGTTCAGGTGAACACCCAGGTACTTATAAGAGTCCACTGTCTCAATGTCTGCTCCCTGGATGTTCGCCGGTGTCAGCGTTGTGGGTCTGCACCTGCAGAAATCCACCACCACCTCCCTGGTTTTTCCCTCGTTGATCAGGAGGTGGTTCCTCTGGCACCAGTCTACGAAGTCCTGTATCGACTGTCTGTACTCTGAGTCGTCCTGACCTCTGATGAGACCGACTCTAGCAGAGTCATCAGAGAACTTCTGCAGATGACAGCCTGGGGAGTTGATGGAGAAGTCTGCAGTATAGAGGGTGAACAGGAACCGTGCCAGCACAGTTCCCTGAGGGACCCCCTTGTGCGGTCTTTGGCACTGGTACCACACAGGAGGTCTTCCACAGCTGTGGTACTCTCCCCAGCTTCAGGCTCATGTTGAACAAGTATCCCAGGAGGCCACACAGTTGATCCACGCAGCACCTCAGGAACCTGGAGCTGATGCCATCTGGACCTGCAGCCTTCCGAACCTTGATTTTTTTTGTAGCTCTCTCCTCACCTCAAGTGTTGAGGGAGAGAGTGGTGATGGGGGAAGGGGCTGTGGAGTGGAGTCCTCTGAAGTGGAGGGGCCGGGTGATGGCAGAGAACTGAGAGGTGTGAAATTTGGGGTGATGGGGGAAAGGGATAGTGTGATGGAGTCCTCTGAAGTGGGGGGACAGGTGATGGCTGGGAGCTGTGAGGTGTGAAGTTTGGGGGAGAAAGGTAGACAGTCCTTGGAGATAAAGGTGATTGCAGCTGCATGGGGGACTGGGCTGGAGGAGGGCTGAGTGTCTGATCCAACCTGATTCAGCTCATTCACCCACCCTACATCTCCCACAGCCTGGGGGCTTGGTTTGTGACCTGAGATTGTTTTCAGACTCTTCCAGACTCCACTGATATTGTTCTGCTGCCGCTGTTCCTCCATCTTCCTTCTATAGATGTTCTTTCCATCCCTGATCTTCCTTCTCATTTCCTTACGCACAGCTCAGTTCCTCCTTGTTACCTGATCTAAAAGCTTACATCTTCTCCTTGAGGAGAGCCTTTATTTCAGGGTTAATCCAGGGCTTGTTGTTGGAGAAACACCGTACCTTTGCGAGGGGCACACAGTGTTGTCCAAACAGAAGATAATTCTACGATGCTGTTGGTGTCCTCTCCATGAGGAGCACAGAGTTCTTCCCACACAGTGGAGCTGAAACAGTCCCTCAGAGCTTCACAGGTGTCACAGGTTGTGACCAAGAATCATTCTTTTTTGCTGTGACTAAAAAAAAAAAAAAGCAACACAACCATCTAGTCTGACCAGACTGAGAAGGATTATACAAATATTTCTCACCTTGTTTGGAAACATGTTTCACAAGGTTCCTGTAGGCTAAAACCAGGCTGACTTTAAAGCACAAAAAGCAGGCAGCCAGGACCAGAAGGACCAGGGTAGCAGAGAGGCACAGAGCCAAACTCAGATGGAAGTCACTGAGGTCAGCTGAAGAAACAAACATAAACAAGCCTGAAGCATTCTGGGTAAACTTTCAGGAATGATTTGTTTTGTGGAAATCCATCAACAGTAGGAATAGATGGATTTACACAAAAGTGTTAATTGGTATAGAGGACAATACCTTCCTCTAGCCAGGCCAAGCCAAACTTCTCTTCAACTGGGCTCCAGATATGGCAAAGAATGGGGACTTTCAGGAACTGATGTAAGACTTTAGAGATGGACAGATTGGACTGACCAAACACCTTTCCTCTTTCGTGAATACTAGAAGACACCAAAATGTTTCAGGAGTTACTAATCAGACAACCCAGCAGAAATTACATGGAAACTTTTAGGCAGATTCACAAATGATGCACAGCATTTACTGGCAATAAATCTGCTAGACTTCAGCATCATATTCACAAAGGAAACAGAGCTATTTATGTGATGTGCATGAAGTTCAACAGATTTGATTTATTTCCATCCTTTTAGCATCTGATTGCTGTTGTTCTTGCTGCACAAACTAAGGATGGACATTGGTCACAAACGCAGCAGGAACAAAATGACAAAGACAGGTTGCCGTCTTTTTGTTAGGGCAAAGACTCACCTGACTCTTTTCCTCTTCATTTATCAATGAAATGTAAGCTCCATCAGCACTAACGAGACCATAAATATTATATGACAAATGCCTGTCACAAACAGCAGATCTTGGAGATTCATAAAACCTAGAAGGAGTCAAGACCTGTTCAGTTTAAGCTGCCATAAACTCCAGTCAAACAGCATCAGCTACCCCCCTTTTCTCCATCTCACCTCTTCTAATGGGCATGGTCTGCATTAGCAAAATAAATATAAGGTACTTTTTATCTAAATGTAATGTAATACCTCATTAGACTGCACCAGTACAGAATAAGTATTTAGAGTAACTATACATAGTACAGCCTAGTACTTATGGCAGTATGTACTGTATAGGGTAGATATATAGGGGGTTCATGTACAGTCCAATGTAAGTATTTTGTACATACCCTGTATGCATGTAATCCTGTATTTACACTTCATTTTACATCCTAATCCCTGTATGTACCCGCGTATGTACCTGTGTACTTACATGATAACCCAGTACTTTCACTGTATATGCTCCTATATTTACATAATACAGCCTGGTCTCTGCCCCTGTACTAAGCCTGTATGTACTTCTGTACTTACCCTGTATGTACCTACATAAGTACTGGGCTGTATTATTGATTCCACCTTGTTTGGTTGGGAACTCAGAAGGAGACACAAGTGTTCCTTTGAACACTTTAAAAATTAGACAGATGCACAAAAGTCTAAACTGCACTTTCAGTTGAACTTCACATTAGGTCCATTTATGCGTTTATCACATGTTAACAACTCCACTCACACCAACATATAAACCCTCACACAAAGCAACAGGAGGAAGACACTCACAAATCCCAGGTCACAGTGAGCTCTTTGTAGTCATTAGTCTCCACCCCATTGATGGTCCAGAACATTAAGATCTCTGAATCCTCGCTGAAGCCAGTGTAGGCTAAACACTGTAGCTCGGCTCGTTTACCTGATAAAACAAGGAGTTTAGTGACGAGTTTCATCCTTAATGTTTGAAATTTTCTAAATCAACCTAAACTTACAGTCATTTCAGAGATTTAAATTAATTCAAATGTATCTGAGCTGAAAAACAATAATAGGGACTCAGAACAATGTGAGGAGAATTAAACCTGAAGTATCTTATTAGGGATGTATATAGTTAACCGGTTAACTGACGTTAATGATGTAACCGAGTTTAATATTTATGCCCGGGTAACTAAAAATGTATGTATTTTTCTTGTGTGTAATACATTTTTGTGCCACCAGAGGGTGCGAGAGCGTTGCTATCAAAATATGTTTATGCTGAATGCTAACAGAAGCTCAACGTGTGTGTCTCATCTTTTCTCTGCCACAGCATCACACGTTAAGGTGACAACAATCCATTACCCTCAGACCACCAACGGCTGATGGGTAACATGTGTGATACCCTGTCATTATCTATATGGTTCATTTTACTAACCCACTTGAACTATGAACACATCCTGTTGAGGTTTCACCACCTGAAGCTCCGGAAAGACATCTGGAGTTCCTAAAAGCACACAATGAGTGTCAGAGCAGAAAACAGTTAGTGGCCATAGACTAAATAAAACAATAAAATGTCCAAATTTACTTGAGAAGTAATAGGTTACAAAATAAAGTTGCTAAAAGCAGATTACATAAAACCAAAGATAATTTCCAGTCCTTATGGGGGTTTATTGTAATGACAGCTAGGATCTTATGTACCATTGTCAACAGTCAGCTGGATGCTGCGTGCAGCACTGTAACTCCTGCCATCCACAATAACATCTATTTTGCAGGTGTATTTCCCAGCATCCCTCTCTGTGACTGCCGGTAGCCTTAAGAGGCCATCTTCACCAACATAAGTGGACTCCTCATCCAGCTGCACTGGGTTACAGTCCTGTAGGCAAACAAAACAGACATTCAACATTGTCATGGCACATTTTACTTAACAGAACACTAAATTGTTTAATATATATGAATAAAACTGATTTGTGAAAGTACAATTTTAAACTGGAAGAAAAAACAATAAACAACACAAGTGCAAAAATTATTACAATAGAAAATATAAGACAAAAATAAATTGTTTAGGAGGTGTCTGATATGTTGTCGCCTCCAGGAGGCATCCTAACAAGATGCCTGAACCATCTCAACTGGCTCCTCTCGATACGGAGGAGCAGCGGTTCTACTCCGAGTTCCTCCTAAATGTCAGAGCTCCTCACCCTATAAGGCTGAGCCTGGCCACCCTGTGGAGGAAACTCATTTTGGCCGCTTCTATCCACGATCTTGTTCTTTTGGCCATTATCCAAAGCTCTTGACCATAGGTGAGAATTGGGACATAGATCGACTGGTAAATCGGGAGCCTTGCTTTCTGGCTCAGCTCATTCTTCATCACTGCAGACGCCTCCCCAATCCACCTGTCGATTTCCCGTTCCCTCCTTCCCTCACTCGTGATTCGTGAACAAGACCCCAAGATACTAAACTCCTCCACTTGAGGCAAGACCTCTCTCGACCCAGAGTTGGCATGCCACCTTTTCCCGATCGAGAACCATGGTCTCCATGGAGGTGCTTATCCTAATCCCAGCTGTTTTACACTCAGCTGCCAACCTCTCCAAAAAGAGCTGAAGGTCAGAGCTTGATGAAGCTAGGAGGACTACATCATCTCGACACCCTCCACACCACAACTGTGCCCTGCTTTGCCCTCCGCTACTTGTTTGCTGGTTCTGCAGACCAGCCATGCCCTGTAGGCCTCCTTCTTGAGCCTGACAGCTCCCCTAACCTCTGGTGTCCACCAGCAGGTACAGTGGTTACCTCTACAATTGGCACTGACCAGCTAGCAACAGCCACCTCAACAATCCCAGAGAAAACAAGGCCCATTTGGACTCAATATCCCCCACTGCTCTCAGGACGCAGTCAAAGCTCTGCTGGAGGTGGGAGTTGAAGACCATCTTGACAGGTTCTTCTGTCAATTGTTCCCAGCAGACCCTCACTATACGTCTGGGTCTACCAGACCCATCTGATCTGAAAATCCCATCTGAAAATATCTGATCCAGCTCACCACCAGGTGGTGATCAGTTGACACTCCTCTCCTCTCTTCGTCCGAGAGTCCAAAACAGATGGTGACAGGTCAGATGATACGACTACAAAGTCAGTCGTCGACCTGCAACCTAGGCTGCCCTGGTACCAGTTGTACCGATGGGCGTCCTTATGTTTGAACATGGTGTTGTTATGGCCAAACTGCAACTTACACAGAAGTCCAATAACAGAACACCACTAAACAGATATTTCAGCATGACTTAATTAATTTCTGAAAGTCATAATGAACTTTGCACCAATTACATGATTTAAAATAAAGAATCAGATGGTTTGCTATTGTAAGTTATTTTGCATCATTACTTTTTTGGAGGTATTCAAACATATCTCATTTTCAAAAGTAGTTTTTCAAAAACTATGTACATGATAAGAACTCTACAACCTTCAGTCTGTACACTCTATCCCTACCATCAACACAAGGGGACAGTGTTGTATTTATTCTAGAACCACAAATAAAACTTCTGCTTCCAGACACAAAAGGAAATAACTGACTTTCCTTCCAAAAATCTAAAACTCATTTGAGTTCATTTAATTTACTGTTACTGTTCATGTTTACACTTGCCTTTGTGTATTCTCCTACTGATGCACATGTGATGAAAACAGCCCTTCAATTTTAAAGACACAAACTGGCTTCACTGAAAAGTCATTTAGAAAGAGAGACTAATGCAGCTGCATTCCCATGTGAAGGAGACAGATCTAAATACCTTCATCCACTGAACACTCCTTGTGAGATTCAAACTGAAGATCTCTGTCTGTTTACAGGGAAGACCTCCACTGATTCCCTTGGTGATGAGAATGTCCTCGTTCAGATCAGGACAGTCTCCAGTGGACACCGAGACACCAAATCTTCTCCTTAAGAAACCGGGTTCATCTCTACAGGGAAAATAAGAAACACTGAGGATGAGGCTAAATATCCAGTTCATTTGGACAAAAGGAGATATTTTAGAGTATCAGCATTACAATACACTGTGCACCAGATGTTAAGCTAATGTTGCCTATATTGTTTGTAATATTTCCCAGGGGACTGTGTGAAATGTTTTGTACCTTTTCTCACAGATGTAGGTTCCATCGTGCGACATCTGCACTGGTAAAAACCACAACAGGCCGTCCCTGACTTCCACTCCGGTGGGGAGACTCCTGTTGTCCCCTCTGCTCCAGGTCACCTTAGAATGACTGTCAGCAGAACACCTGAGCACAAACATGTGTTTGGCACTGACGTAGTAGGTGTCTGTCTCCCTATTGCGATCTGGATGAGTCAAACAGAAAAAGCTCTTAGATAAATAAAACAGTTAAACTATTAATGGAATTGACAGATGTACAATTTAAAAACAGGTGCATTATACAACTAAACTAAATAAAAGGAAGGTGAAGTGTTAGTAGACGTAGAAATGTTTAGTTTTATTTATACAAAGTTCTTTACTTTTATAAAATGTTTTTGTAGTTTGCAAAAGTTTAATACCGAAGCCACAACAAAATGATTTTCATTATTATAAACATTCATTCTCAGGCCTATAACTCGTAATGCCACATGGTGGTGCTGCTGCGCCGTCAACAAAGTGGTGCCTTTAGTTGAAAATGGAACAACACACAACGAAGGCACACACCTGACTGTGCTTTTGAAAACATAGAAAGAAAAACATTTTTGTAACAGTTTTAACACTAGCTTTACTGCACACCAACGCTTTTTTGCGTAAAATCCCTTGACCTGACTTGACCTTTTAGGTATGGGCTGACCCTGCCTTTGTTTTGCAAACACACCAATTCCACGTGCACACTGGCACATTTGCATTAATTTACTCAAAAGTAATGGCTCAAGACCTTGGAATTTCTACATAATGAAAGCACTCAAAAGCCTAGAAGAGGTTACAAACTGTGATTTGGGACTTATGAGCAACCCAGCCACATTATGTTGCCATGCACATTTAATTTACCTGTTACTACATGGCTATAAACCATACAGCATAGCCTGTAACCTGTCTTCTGCTGTGTGTATCAGAAATGTAAAGGATGAGCAAGGAAGAAAGAGAATGATGGCAGCAAAGCCATCCATTGTTTGGTTGTTGGTCAATGACTCTGACTTTTCTTTTTTTTTATGTGTCTTATTGATGACATTTAATTTAATTTACCAATAATTTTATGATTTAAAAAACAACACCTTTAAAACATGTTTGATTTCTAAATTATGCTTTTTTGATCAGATGTCTGTGGATTATCACAGCATTCCTGAAGCCAGTTCCTGCTTGACCCCATCCCCCCAAAGAACAGAGTACTAGGTGTTTCTTGGTCTCCTGCAGCTACCCAGCTACAGCTTACCTGCTAGCCTGTTGTAGCTACACTGCTACAACTACTTTGATTACAGTCTGGCTATCCACTAGTTTCAACCTGGACCTCATAGCTACAGCCTGGCTTTCCACCAGCTACTTCCTGGATCTCTGCTAACTCTTAACATGGCCGTCAGTTGGCTAAAGTCCTATATGTTAAATATTTTCCCTTATCTACTCTGTGAGGCATATTGGTATATGGCTGTGTGTCATTCAGCTACATTGTCAAACTCAGGCCTCTGAGTCTGTCAGCTTACATTTATCCAGGGCTGCTACCAGTACCGCAGTGGCGACACATTGGACTTTATTTTAATCCCCAGAGATGTGTGTGTAAAATAAAGGCTGGAGAAATATCTGCTCAAATTTGCTTGAACAAATGGATTCATATTTCTAAATTTATTTGCTCCCCTTTTCACAACACCAAAATGGCACCGTGTCACTCTTCTGTAACAAACCAGCCATCACTAGCGTCCTGGCTGGTTACTTATAATGCTGAAGTCAGGGTTCATGGTCCTCCACTCTGAGTTGGCACTGAGTTGATAACATTCTCATATACCGGTACTTACAGGTTGAAATAATGGCATCTCATTTTGATTCTCCATCACTAAATTGTAAAATTGAATCAATTGACAGTGTTTTTGTGACCTATAATACATATCTAAAACAGCTAGGCTATCACAGAGTCACTCCTGACTGTGATAGGAAGATGGGGTTGGGGATTTTGACTCTGCTTTTGTCATGCATAGGTATCCTAGGCAGTCACAAAGAAGTCCTTCCTTCAGTGACAACGTAAGCAGTATCTATACCTCAAACCTGCTCTGCTGAAAGTAAAGTGGGAACAAAACAAATGATATAAGACAGAGGCCTCTGGCTTCTGGAACGATTTTGTGATCTCAACCTTACATGTACATATTTACACAAACATGTTGCCCCTTGCTTCCGTATAATATACTGTAGTTGTTTACGCAACAATGGAAACAAATTGTTTGCCTTATTCTGTTCTATAGATGCATTAGTACTGTCCACATTAGCCCTTGGTTTGCCTATCACAATACTAGCTGGGGTTGAAGTGATCCATATGTGTGACGTCACATGAAACCATGTATAGATTTCGAGCCTTTAGCTCCTGCTGAAGATGCAAACAGTGTGAAAAAGACAGAGAACCAGAAATTCAGGTTCCCATAGATTTGAGCTAATAGTTTTGGTAAATAAATGCAAATGTGTGAGTGTGCACGAGTAATTGGTGTGTTAACACAACAAAAGCAGGAGGACAATGCAGAGGCCATGAGTTCAAGTGGGTCCCCAGAATAAATTTCTTCAGTAAAGCTAGTGTTAAGAAAATAATACACAAACATCAGATGTCACAAAAATTAGCTGCTTCAATGTTTGACTGTTTTGTGACTCATAATATTATAATCATTAAAACCTTCGACCCTGGCTACAAACTGTTGATGTCTTTGTGATTTGTGTAGAACAACTGACAGTTCTGAGGTTTTTTTGTTGTTCATTGACCAACTTGTAGCTCTGATATACAGTTGCTACAAAGTGACTCAAAACTACATAAGTGTGAGAGAAATGACAAAAACAAATGGTGCAGAAAAAAGCAATAAGACATTCTGGAGAGATTCTGGCACTGATTGCTTCTTTTCTACTAACTTTAAAGGTCAAATGTCCATCAGTAAAGGGACCATTTGAAAAGTGTTTCTGTATAAAAGTAATAATCACTATCTCACCTGTTGTAGATAGCTTTGTGAATGGCCTCTGTTCAAAGAATTAAAATATACAGTACATCCTACAGGACTGATGAGCTAATGGCTAGTTGAAGTTGGAGGTCACAGAGAATTTTTCCCTGCTCATATACTGTATTTTGTTTGACTTCTTTTCATTAGCATTTGACTAGGATCAGTGTCACTATATTAGGCAATACCTGGACCCAAAATTTGCACAGATGACCCATCAATATGTGCCATTGCCAGAAGGTTTAGCACAGTCTCAAGAGCATGGAAGAGATTCCGGGAGCTAGGCGGTTATAGGAGAGGTGGACAGGGCTGTCAGAGGTCGTTAGCTCATCTGTATGACCAGTATCTGCTCCTTTGTGCCAGGAGGAACGGGATGAGTCCTGCCAGAGCTCTACAAAGTGACCTCCACTGCAGTGAATGTCTCCAATCCAACATCAGAAACAGGCTTCATGACGGGTTCTTTGATGAGCCTAAAGGCCTATTCATACTCCACAAGAAGAAAGAAATTTGTTCTCGCTGGGGGTCTACGAGAACGAGAAAAAGGTTTGTTTCGGCAGGGAGCATTCATACTCTACCGAGAACTCAAAGAACTAACTGGACTAACGTGCTGCATCAGTTTAGCTCTTTAAATGTCTTGGTGGCTTCAAATTAAGCCTCTGTAGGTCGATCATTTTTATTTTTATTAAATGGTGTGGCATCAGTTAGTTCCCAACCCATTCCATATGATCCAGCAGGATGTTTGATATACAACTGTGTTTTCAATGTGTTTTTTTAAATTAAGTGTATGTAATGATCATTTTTTGCATTGACTTGATGTGAAACTGCAGAGATTAGAGTTGTGATAGCAACACACATGTGCTCAGACTAGCTGTTAGCTCATCAGTCCTAAAGGTTATTACCGGTAATTCTATTTTTCTGAACAGAGGCCTTTCAAGAAGCTATCAGGTAAATGTGATGTTTTAGAACATTTACACAGAAACTACATTTAAAATGTGTGAATTATCTATTAAAAAGCTGCAGCTGGTGAACCAAAATGAAACAATAAAACTGAAAGTGTTAGTCAAAGTTATTAATAATCACAAGATAAAACGACTTAGATTTAATATTTTTTTTAATTTGAGGATGTTAATGTTAGAATTCATTTTCTGCAGGAACGTTCTATCTAAAAATGTCTGGAATCAGGAAAGCTTGATTTTAAAACATTATATTGAGACTTTAAGCTTTAAAGAACAAGAGCTGGTTGTGTGAAAAAAAATCCACCAATTTAAAAATTGCAAAAATACTTGTTTTAATCAGAGGAATGGAATAGACGGTGATGTTCTTGACTCTCCAAATGCTTGTTTCATGGTAGAGGGACAGTGTGGTCTGGTTAGGTGCAACACAAATTGTGGGTATAGGAAGGCACAGCAGCATGTTCACTTCCTGTGGAGGCTGAGACATGCCAGCCTCCCAACTCCGATCCTCACCACCTGGAGGGGTGTGGTGGACCGTGTCCTGACTCAATGTGTTACAGTGTGGTTTGGGAACTGCAGTGCTCAGGATCAAAGGACCCTGCGACGCGCTGTGAGAACATCTGAAAATATCCTAAGATGCACTCCATCAATTCAGACTCTCTATCTCATATTGCATGCAAAGATCATCTGCAATATTCAAGAACCTCTTTCACCCATCACTGTAGTGACCAATCAGGGGGTTTCCTTCCCTTTAATAGATTTTTGCTTGTATTGACTTTCAAGGTTTTACGTCAGATGAATTTCACACCATGACACATTCTGTAAAGTGACAGGTTGTTTACTTTCACTTTGACTCATTGTGACTGATCACTTTCCCTACCTTTATTTTATGCATCGACATTTTGTAACTGGTTATTTTATTTAATTCTGGAGTCTGTTTGACGGTTTCACACATGTTTTTACTGAATATTTAAACTGGATTGCTGCTAAAACACAATGAACAAGTGGTAAAATAGTACGCTTGTGTAATAAAGTAAATGAGACTTCTTATTGTCAACAGTATGAGGGAAATTGTTCATTGTACAGTTTGTGCACATTATTCAACTACATGGGTAACATGATTATTCAAAGCTAAAATTATTATAATCTCATCCATAACAGGTTGTTTACATTTTTTCTATAGTTTTAAAATATTTAAACGTTCTATGAAATGTTCAAACAGACTTAAACTTTGAGTTTATTACAAAAACGCCTGATTCCGTTATTTGTCTGATATTTATAAATCTAATTCATTTTGACAAACTTTGTTTATTTTGTAACAGGAGTTTCTCAGTTCTCAAACCGTTTACTTTCTTTACTTTTACTTACTTATTTTGCTGACAGGAAGAATCTTAAAACTGAAAATGTTTCTAAGAGTCAGCACAAACTGGTTCAACTGGCTCGACTGTTTTGCACAAATTTCCAAATGAAACTTGGTTATAAAAAACTTTTTGAGTGTTGATCAAAACTCACAGTGTTCAGTAGCAAATCCCAGAGAAATCAGAGCCGTCAGTAAATAGACCCATCCCGCCGCTGCCATGGTTCTCACCTGAGGAATTCAATAGATCAGTTTCATTAAAGTCCTGTCTGGGTTCCTCGACATGATTCTCAAAAAGTGCCTCTCTGCAACAGATACGGTGTCTTGAGACATTTCCTGCTGTGTTTTTAAACAGCCTAACAGTGTCTCTTCCTAAAGGGAAGTGAGATAGGTTTTTCAGAGCGTACACAAGGAAGTCAGGGCTGAAACACTCCCAGAAAAGTCCAAGGCTATTCCACTGATCGGCTTTCATTTGGAAATGAGCAGAAAATCCTCATCTCGTGATGAATTAGTCATAATAAAAAGTTTATTAAAACTTTATAATATTTACACTGGACCCTTGAGAGCACTCACAATTAAAAATGTCATTTACAGCATTTTTCTCATTGCAATAAAGAAGTAAATAAACCTTACTTCTCAAAATATTATGAAGAAATTGAAACAGTTTGTCCCTGTGCAGCAAACAAAAAGGTTATGAATATTTTGTTAAATTTTGCTAATGATGTCCTTTTTAAATCAAATTTAAATTTGAGCTTTAACTGATCTCTAAATAAAAGACAGAAAACACTCTAATGTAACTTTTACAGGAGGTCAAACTCACCAAGCTGCATGTGGAGACCTCTCTACACCTTCAGGTTTCCTGCACTGAAGCTGCTGGGTTTTCCATCCTCGTTTACTTGATGCAAAACAACGTATGTAAAATTTCCACTCAGCAAGAAATTTACACTGATTCACTGCGGCCAACTGGAGCTTTGTTTTAAATATAGGCCACGACCTCAGAAACTTCTGACATGATTGTGGCTGCTGCTGCAATTTGTGACAAAAGTCTCCAAGTCAGAGGAGGAAACAGTCTATAAATCTCTCATCACCAAAACTCGTCTTAATGGATTTTCTCTGATGATTTCTCATAAATTTAAAATGATTTGTATAAAAAATGTTAAGCTGTAACAGGTTAAATGTGGAGTCACTGAAGAGGAAACTCATCCAGAAAACAGATCAAGATGAACGAATTGAAAGGAATGCTGCTAAGCATGATGTCATAAAATAAAAACATAAAAGAAAATAAAACAGTAGAATATAAGCAAAATGAAACAGGATAGAAATGTTTTTATCTTCAAACAAATCCCAGAATGCTTCAGCGCAGGACTTCTAAATAAGCAAATAAATTAACTCAGTAAATCACCAAATAAGCTCTGAATATTTTTTGGGACAGAAGAAAGCACAAGGAGATCTCAAGTCAAGCCCATTTTTATTTTTATAACACAAATCTGTATGATTTGAACAGAGTGCTGTACAAAATATTAACACAACAAATATAAAAATAAAAATATCAACATCATTTAAAACTGAAGAAAAATGAATAAAAACAATAATGAAAATAACCTGCAGGAATGGCACAAAATAAAAGATGATCCAAAGATCATAACATTTTTTTTTCAAATGTTTTAAAATGTACTTGTGCTTTTAAAGACAGAATCCTCACACTACAGGAAAAATAAAACTAACGATCAATCAGAAATGGTTTTGCAGCTTATAGTTTTTGAGTTTTGTACCTGATGAACTCACCATGTTCAGTCTTTTCAAGGCCTGAAGAGCTAAAGTTTATAGCTTATAGAAATGAAATGAATAACTCGCACTTATAAAAATGTTAAGAATGGACTATAGCAGAAATGTGACTTTGGTAAAATGTTGCAGGAATGAGGATCTTTAGCCACAGATAGTTTGATTACTTTTATTAAAACCTTTAATACTATGAATCCACCAATAAATAAAACATGAATGGTGCACAAGCTGTGCACAATAAGAGGGATTTCCATGCTTAGTTTATACTATCAACTGTGATTGTAGCCATATATTAATATAGTTTATGTAATATCATAGATCATTTTCTTACATTTTCATAAACACTTTTGATCAATAGTAAATGAAAGGTAGCATGTGCAATAAAAATTCACAGTTTGAAAATAAACCTATAAACATCTATTTTACATATTTTACATGTTCTCAATAGTGAACACTTAAAACATTCATTTCATGTAAACTCTGGTAAGTCCAGACATGCAGATGAGCTGCTGTTGCTGAATCGATGAATAAATAATCTGTTGTTTCCTGACGCTGACTTTAGGAGATGTACGTGGTACAAATAGAAACCCTTTCATATCAGAACGCCCAACTCAAGTTACACAGCAAACAATGCTTTTTAGGGGACTTTTTTTTTGTTAAAGTATCTGGTTTTGCCTGCCCTGTAATCTGATTCAACACACACACACACACACACACACACACACACACACACACACCTGTACTATCTAAACTCATAAGTTCAGCAGGGCTGTTTTCTCTGGATACAACACCCTCTTACCCCTGACAGGCATATGAAACCTGATTTCCTTCCAAAACCTGGATGAAGGAGAGAGAGACGGGGACAGTTGGGAGTCCTTTCCATGGTTTTCCTCGTCTTCTCTCCTCCTCACGCACGTCCTCCATGTTTGCCTCGTCTGGAGGTTCTTCCACCAGCACACAGCACCCTGCTTCTTCCTCAGGTGGCGCACTGACTCTGGGAAAAGGGCCAGCTGGACTGGGGTGATCTCCTCCAACTCAACCAGAACCACCTGGAAAGTAAAAGCTGGGTTAGAACTGGGATGCATTTCTGGGCATTTAACCACACATTTGAGTCCTATTTCGGTGTATTTAGGTCTCTAAATGGAAAATTGGTTTCAGTGAATTCTGATTTCTATCAGTTTATTACATTTATGAACAAACTTGACGTCTGTTTCGTTGTAGCATAGATTTTTACTTTGTGTTATTTTTGCTTCTCTGGTTGATGCTGAGTGGATAGTTTATTAGAATTTTATTCTTAAATTTTATTTTGTTTAAATGAAAACCACTGTATTGAGACGTCTGGTTCTTCACCTTAAGAGATGCTTCGAGCAGCGCTCTGTGCATTGCTGCCATACATTCCAGCTGCTGCCTTGTGTCTGAGAAGACTTTATCACCATCAAAACTCAGGGTGCTGCTGTCGCTGGTCTGGGGTTCAGTTTTGTCTCCTTCACCACCGTTTATAGAGACATTGTTGTTATTACTGCTGGTGCTGCTTTTCTGTCTCTTGCCAATGAACGTAGCAGCAGTATATAGCAGGAGGATGCGGCGGCTGGCCTGAATGTTCTCATCTACAGAGTCCATGATGGCTGTAAGGAGAAGAAAATGATACAGAATGATGAGAAACTAGGCTGTTATAAATCATTTACAGTCATATTAAAAAACTAATCTATATGTTCTAACTTGAACAAAATCATATCAGGAGTAAACAATAAAAAACCTGCCCAATCTTAGTTGTTTACCAAGTTATGTCAGCTGATTAATGACACAGTTTAGTCCAACCAGGTTTTCACCACATCCTGTGACAGAAACACAGGATGTGGATACAAGTGTCTTCACAGCAGGGGGATACAACTTATTGTGTGTTTTTACAGCTTCTGTGCACTTTTAAATGATAATGAGTTAGGTATTGTGTGGTCCAGGTTTCACTATAGAGATAATCTGTTCCATTTTAACTCCATTCCAGATGACCACCAGTACTAATAGTCATTAATGAACACAAAAATGGCAATAACTCAGTCAATTTTACATACATAGGTTAAAATTTGGTCTGATCTTAGTCAGGAGACATCTTCAACAGGAAACAGCAAGGTGAAACCAAACAACAGCTTTATTGCTGACTGGACAGAACTCAGGGAGACAACACAAGGAACCAACAGGGAGTGACTGAACTAAACAGCATGTATAGGGAGGGAGGTGATCAGGGAGAGGAGACACACCTGTGGAGGATTAGTGCAGGACACAGGAGGAGCAACATGGAAAACACAGGGGAACAGACAGGCAAGTCTGAACACAAAGGGGACAGGACATGACAAAGATCTCATGAACTACTGAACAGGTTTTAATTCATTATTAGGGTTCTTTTACTTTCAGACATGTAGACATCATTAGGAATGTTTTTTTTACCTTTAACTTGACATGTTTCGACCACTAGCTGCAGTCTTCATCAGAAGTGTCACTGGAGTTGGCATGATACATCTTTATCAGCTGCTCTTTCAACCTGGCAGACTTGACAGGTCTGACAGGTTGACCACGCCCATCTCCTCTAAAAAGTCTCTGGAGGAGTGAGCTGATAGGCCCCCTTGTCCTGGTTCATCACCCAATTAGCTCGTTTCCTGATTCAATGTTGTTATCTGTTTTTTTTTTTTTTTGAGTGAATAATTTTCCAGTGATCCCAGTGATGTGATTATTCCGTGTGCAGTGGCCAACTCAGCAGACCTGACAGGTCTGCATTGTAACAACAGCTGATAAAGACACTTGTGACACTTCTGATGAAGACTGCAGCCAGTGGTCGAAACATGTCAAGTTAAAGATAAATAAAAACATACCTAATGATGTCTACATGTTTAAAAGTAAAAAAATCCTAGTACAAAAAAGGAGACATGATGAACCTCATGAAAAATATGAAGTACTTTGGAGATGCACATACAAATGTGAAAGGGGTCATGACATTGGCATGACTTATTCCTCATACATAAAACCCTAGATATAAACAGAGCACGCTTCATGAATCTTGTGTAAAAAGTGTGAGAACATAGTTTATTTTAATAAAACAAGATCATTAATGGCATTCAGACTTGATGCAAAAAGAAGATTTGAGTTATCTTTCAACTCTTTGTCCCCAATTACAAAATATCACTTGTTCTATAAAAGGGTTCGTCAGCTAAAAGTTCAGAAAATGCTGCACAGGGTTGACTTTGGGTTAAACCAGATAAAACCACAGTGCTATCTCAGTCCTGTAGTGTAGGTGACTCACCCTGTCCAGGCAAACAATCACGACCTGCTATGAAGAGTTTGTATCCGCAGGCTTTTTCCAACACCTGAGGAAGCGAGTGCAGGGCAAACGTCTCCACCTCTTCACTAGATCCAAAGGCACCAGGCTGGGGGTACGTCACATAGGCATCATACAGCTTTCCATCCAGATCTGAGAGAGAAAAGAGCCCAGTAGGTGTAAGCACCTGGCACAAGTTTGTTTTCACTGAATCACTAAAGAGTAAGTAAGGACATTTTATTTATATAGCACCTTTCACAGAAACAGATCCCAAAGTGCTTCACAAAACATCAAAATTAAAACACGATTAAAGACAAAGAACCAAAAACATCAAGATAAAATAAAAGACTACAAACAATAAAAATAAGAAAACAAAACAAAAATATCATAATCATATTGTTAAACACCAATAAGAGAACATGAAGGATTTAGTTAAAAGCAGTATTAAATAATTGGGTCTTAAGGTGCTTTTTAAAGGTGTCCAGACTGTCTATGAGGCGTAAATCTAAAGGAAGTTCATTTCAAAGTAAAAGAGTAGTAAACTAAATTCAGCACACAGAGCCGCATTAGAAGAAAGACAGAAAAACATACAATAATTGTATTAGTTTACTGGACTGTTCTGTCTATAAACTAATATCAAAGTATCAATACTTTTATGACTTTATGTAAAAACACATATTGGACATATTTGAGAAACCCTGATCCTATGTGATAACAGAAAGTGGTATTGATTTAAATGTTGGCCAGAAAGATAAAAATTTACAATATGTTGAATGCCACATTGTGAATTTTCATATCACACCATGCAGCTTTCTTATGCTGGTTCTGTGCACATGGAGCACTCAGTCTGGTAAATGCTCCACTTGCATACACAGCGGGTGACATTTGTCACAGTGCAGGCAGCCCTGTGGTTACTTCACTTCCTCTGTTTGTGCTCACTGTGGTCAGGCGTGAGGTAAAGAGAAACTGAACTTTGATTAATGAGTGGGCACTCTGACTTACATGAGTCTAGCAAACTAAAAACACATCAAAAAGTTTTCCCTTTTTTTTTTTAGATTTGTCTAGATTTAGATTTGAAGTGAAATGAGATGTTTTACCTTTATTTTCATAAAGAACTGGAAATGCTCTCCTAAACCACAGCACAATATCAATCCTAAAAATATAGTAGATGGTGAGGCTGATGAGAAAGAGAAGAGTGGCACTGCCAAAGACAAATCCAATAGGAAGCATGATGTTTGGATCTGTAATGATAAGAAAGAAACACACAAGCAAAACTTTAGCATTTTGAATTTACTCATTCAGATTTTACTTATTATTAACCTCAAGTGTTAATACTATTTGTTTTAAAAGCAGTAAAATATCAAGAAATATTCAGAACAATCCACATAAAATTAATTTAGTAAACAGATCTGCTGCAGCAGCATTATTTTTAGCAGGAAGTGTGAAATTGTTTGCCCTGCACCTAGACCAAAATTTACTTTGAAAAATCTTAAAAACATTCAAAGTAAACTAATTTCAAGTTAGTAACAGTCTCAGTTTAAATTAGAATTGAGTTAATTGGCTAAAAATCCAGCAAGGTGGTGGTTAGTTCACATATTAAACATGTAAACTCTCACAAATTGAATGTGTGACCTATAAACTGCTGACAACACAACATGAAGCAGCAGGAGAGGAAGTTAAAGCCAAACGGGGGAAAACCTCCAGTAGCAACAGTCGTCGTAGTGTACACCTTACAAAGGGAAGGAATGCTTTTAACCCCTCGTTGACTGTTATCACAGACTGACATCAAACCCCTTCTGTTAGTTAGCTGGAGTATTAGTATTAGTACTTTCATTAAAGTTCTGCCATATCCAGTCCTTTTTTATTTTTTATTGCTGTTATGTTGTTATAGAATTACATGAAATTTTTCTAAAGATTACTATATAGTTGTTACTGAACTGAGGCCTTTCAAATTGTTCTCTTATTTTTAGATAATATATGTTCATAAACTTTATCCAGAACCTCAGTTCAAATAATCTGAACTTCCTCTTAAAGCAAAAATGTTAGGTTTGATGATCAGATTTCCAGTGGTTTTAGACCAAGTTTTAGTACCATCACTATTTGTGCTAAATATTTTACAGTGTCATTCAATTTAATTCAATTAGTTGTTGTTTTTTATCCCAATAGGAATATAATCTACAGTAAAATGCACATGGCAAGATTAAGAAGTGTGAGGTTTAATTTTGTACCTGCTGGTAGCAAAGTAAAATATCCGTTTGGATTGCCTCTGGAGCTGTGAGCTTGGCAGGTGTAGTTAATGTAGAAATCCTCTTGTGTCACGTCAGAGATAATGAGCAGTCGTTCCAACCACACTCCTTTAGGTTCATCTTGGCTCCACATACTGTTAAAAACAATCAGATGAGAAAATTAACATGCAACGTGTGTCCAAAATGTACAAATAAAAATCATTCAGATCAACTTTAAGGATACTAACTGTTGTTTTGATGTGTAGACATGTGCAGAAGGACGAGTATCAAAAATGAATTTATTTCTGACCAACCACACGACATCAACAACGGGCATTCCAACACCTGGCACAAACACCAGACACTTCCTGGTCACATTTGATCCTAAATGTAAAAACAGCACACATCATTTTAACCAAGCTTACTCTATAAACATAAATGGAATTTAGTTTGATCAAAGCCTACGTCAGTTTTCAAAAATGAACTTTCTTAAATATTCAAATGTAGAAGATATGGTCTTACCAATTTCAGTCTTGATCATTTCATTTGCTGGCTCATGAATTTGTGGAACCAAAAAGTACTCATCTGAAAAGACCAACAAAAGAAAATCTATGTAATGAGTTGGAAGTTGACTAATAAAACACATTTTTAAAAGATGCAACAGTTAGCAGAGTCATTGTATCCTATAGGAAAAGTCAGGTCATAGCTGTAGAAAATCAAGATCCAGCAGACCGGCGGGTTGATATCCAAACTAATCATAAAATTGAGAAACTGAGGAAATAATGGGGAACATGGCTGATCATGAGGATCTCCACATGACAAGTAGTCCATAAACTCATACAGTGTGTCATAAATGTACAGGTGTTATAAGACCACATCCAGGGGATAAAAGATTCAGATGCATGATGTCACTGATGTAGGTCTGGTCTGTCGGGGTTCCCTGAATCCACACATCTGCAGGAATGTTTCTCTCTCACTGGTGCCACCATTAGCACACATAATGGTGATCTGTGATGTAGAACTTGATGCAACTTCACTCATAACACATGCCAAGTTTTTTCCCTTCACACAAATCAGCTCACAACCCGCCATAATTCTGTCAAGATAAACAAGTATTTGTAGGATAGTAGGATAACATGACTATTCTCCAACCAAGCAGTGACCCGGTGCACATGATCTACTCAACACATCAAAAACAAAATAACTCTGACCTAAGATGTCACCCGTCTCCCAAAACCCATCAAAGACGAACCGATTACTATCTCTGACACACTTTTTGGAACCCACATCAGCAATAACTTTAAATAGAAACTAAATGCAGACCAAGCCCCGCAAAGAGGCAACTAGACAACTAGAGAAGTTCAGTTTAGTTCAGTGCTCTTGACATGCTCTCACTACATCCAACATTATTGGTTCACCTGTACTTCCTCTCAAACCACACCACACTACACAGAGCAGGCGGGATCCTCTCTGACCCCTTCACCCTGCACACTGCTGTTCTACTACTGCCCTCTGGGAGGTGTTACAGGTCAATGTCCTCCAGAACATCCCATTTCAAAAACACTTTTATCCCTACTGCTGTAAACTTCAACTCAAATGTTAATGCTGGAACCTGTCTTTCCTTAGATACTCTACTCCAATCAAAGCTTGCAACCTTGATGAGTTTTTCTACCCACCCCCAAAAAAGCTGTTCAAATTTGTTCTTAGTTGGAACTGAAAATGTTCAACAACACATTGATCAGTGCATTGCTTCTGTGTTGTTCTTTTTAAAGTAATGGAAGTTTAAAATATAAAATATGAGCTTTTTTGCTGAGATCGTTATCATTTAGGCCAGGTCATGTTTGTAAATGAGAACATGTTCTCAAACATTTTACCTGCTAAAATAAAGGTTGAAAACTTTTTTTTTAGAAAGGTGAAGAAATAACTTTAGTAAATGTAGAAACACTGTCTGATGTCCATCCATCCTGACCTCTGATCGTTGTTTCGATGGTCTCAGACACAGATCCGGTGACGCCGCCCAGAGCGAATGTCAGAGTACAGGTATAGCTGCCGCCGTTTTGAGGTTTCACCCTGGTAATGGTCAGTTTGGTTTTGTCCCAGTAGGTATACCCGTCACTTCCATCCAGTATGGGGTCACAACCCTGGAGTGGAAAAGGAAATAAAGAAGTTGATCTAGCTTAGAAAAGATCTTGATTTTCTTTAAAGTGCCTGTGACTCCATATTTAAATCACTTTATATTAAACAGGTGTAATCTTTGATGCCTCTAGATTAGCGTTGCACCATTATAACTCAAAATACGCTGTAATTATTTCCTAACGAGCAACTCAGAGATCAGAAGAAAGCGCCGCCTTCCGGTTCTGCTGGGTTTCTCCTTATTTGGCAGCCTGACACTTCTGCTGCAGCAGGGGGCAGTGTCCAGTAGGGGGCAGTGCCGTTGCGTGAAAGAGAAACGAAACTGAAACTAAACACTACACGGTCTATGGGCAATGGCGGCGGCACTGCCTCGCTCCAGGTGTCGTGAACGTGCATGTGGGAGGAGAATTGACCATATAAGCAAGTCCGGATCACTATGACCTCATAGCGGGCTGGAGTGAAAAAAACTGTTTGAAACCTGGGTCTGAAATCTGGAAGAGCTTCTCACTGGCTGGACTAGGAGACAGATGGACGCCGTTTTTTGCTCTTTCTGGCAGGTTTAAGGTGAGAACTCAACGTTGCAACATGATAGATAAGTCAGAAAATACGGAAAACCATGTCATGGGCACTTTAAGATGTTTAGTATCTAACTTTGTTCAACAAACTGTCTTTATTTTCTAAAAACATCTTCATTATATTTGAAATCTTATTTTTATTACACTGTACAAACTTATTCTGAGCAAAACAGACCCATGTCTGCAGATTTTCTATTCTCTTGAAATGAACTGGCTACAGTTTGGGATTAAAAATGCCGTGAACTCACTTTGTACCACTGGATGGATGAAGTGATGCTATAGCGTTCCAGTTTATGAATATAATCCCTCAGAGGGCAGTTAAGGGCATCAGCCACTCCAGCTGTAAGGTCTAGAGAGGTTTTTCGTGGCCTTCTACATTCTCCATCCTCAGGCACATCTACCACAAGCTTAGTGGACTGCATGAAGCAGCGGGAGGGGGTTCTGTAGGGGAAATAATGCAGAAAGTCATAAGAAGGCAAAGGTTGTTGCTTTTGTCATTCTGTTCTGATCTTTTTTTTTTACATTTTTTAAAAGTTGAGAATCTTTAATTCATCCATTCATTTTGTTCAACTTATTTTAGGTCATGTTGCAGAGGTTCAGTAAAGGCATCCCTCTCTTCAGTAGCACTCTCCAGCTCCTCCTGCAGGAGGTCCCAGCCAGGTCAGAGAGGATAAATAATACCAGTAGTAGGTTTTATATAATTGAATAAATGTTAGCTGTTTGGTTAGGTGGAGAGGGATGTGCTGTGACCAGGTGGTTTAGATGACCTTAGATTATCTTTTATGCCAGTTTGTGTAAAAAGTGAAGAAACAACAAACCACATTTATATAGTGTCACACAGAGGTGTGTCACAGCTGTGCTACAATATGCACAAAGTCATCCAATAAGCTTGGAAACTGTCCAAAGAACCAAAATAAGTTCATGCAAAGCATCATGGAATGCATCTTAGCAGGTTCACATATTTAGGCTTCTATTTAATTAGTTAAATAGTTAGAACTTAGAAGTGTAGGTTAGAATAAACTTTGCTCAACTGCATGATCAATGGATTATTATAAGAACTTGGGAGCAGAACATGCATTGTTACAACATCAGACTGATTAAGAGCGTTCCCCCCAAATATCTGAAAACAGACATCCTTGCAGTAATATTTCTACAGCAATAATAGTTTCACAATCTAAACCCACAAACACAATCAAATACCGATTGGATTTTAATTTCATCACAAAGAAAAACCTTTTCTGTTCACATTATGTGTTTCAGGTCTACCTTGATTCAGCCCATACATTTTACAAATATTTTGTCAAGTATTGGTAATTCCTATTGCTACTGCTGACAACATACCGCAGTATCGTCACGTATTCTCCAGCATCTTCCAGTGTTGTGTTGAGGAACCAGAGCGTCTCTCCGAGCGCCAGAGTCTGACCGGTCTGATTGCCTATTTCCTGTCCGTTTGTTGAGTTGTACCAGGTGATGCTGTATGGAACGGCTGTGAAATTTAGGACCTCTGGAGAGAGCAGGGTGCTGTTCAGCATGGCCACATCCCCAGGAACAGAGAAAACCCTTTCAAACTGAAGCTCATAGTTGGTGCAGTTTTCTGGAAACACACACAAACACACACACACACACACACACACACACACACACACACACACACACACACACACACACACACACACACACACACACACACACACACACACACACACATGAAACCAAAAATGTATTCATGTTCTGAAAGACATCTGAACAGACGTGTCAAGTTCAAAGAGTTGATTAAGTTTTATTAGCACACGTTCCAAGTGCAGTTGCACATTATAATTGTCACACATGTAAGAGGTTTATTATAGAAATGTTTAAAATCTTCAATTCTTATTCTGATTAGACTAAGTTTTAGTTGTTGTCGATCAAAAACATTATATTTCTGAGTTTCTATAAGGAGAAAGTTTTATTTTCACTGACATCCATCTCATTCTACATGCACTCACTCCATACTTCAGTGGACTCTGTAGATTCAAACCAGTAGTGTCAATCTGCTCTATAAAACCACCAGTGGAAATGAGGACATTTCTGAGTGCAGAGACACTGGGCAGCATCCAGAACAACTGCGTCAAAAACAAAAGTTTTTTTTAAAAGTCTGTAAAAGACTGTAATTTCACAAAATCAACAAAAATCTTGATTCATCTAAAACTTTTCTCAAAGTTGGTGTTTAAAGTTACTAAAATTAATCTGTATACAGCTCATAAAATAAGTATTGAACAAGTCACCCATTTTCTAAGCAAATATCTTTCTAAATGTCATTGATATGGAACAGACATGTAATAAAATGGAATGACACAGGAGGAAGGAAAATGCAAAATGGTTGAACTAATTAATTTATTAATTAAATCTAGCCCTGCGATGGACTGGCGACCTGTCCAGGGTGTCCCCCGCCTCTCGCCCCTTGACCACTGGAGATAGGCACCGGCTGCCCCGTGACCCTCTGTGGAGGAATAAGCGGCTACAGAAAATGGATGGATGGATTAAATCTAAACTTAAAGTTTAATTTTGATCAGAATCTTGTCAGTTTTGATAAAAATCAAGAAGCACTGATGACTAGCAAAGAGATCATGCAGTCATAATTCTGTCCAGAAGAGGGTGGTAAACCCATATTGTTTGTAGAATACAACCACTGTAGATAAGTGTATGTGTGATACTGTGTGACAAAACTAAACTACTGAGCTCACCTTGCACAAATCTTGTCCAGATCCCTGATATCCAGAGGAAAAAGACAAGACCTCCCAGAGTTGAGTTCAGGCCCATTGCTGGAAAGACAATAAACAATAAATATAAACAAATAACAATATAGTAAACAGCTGACATACTGATTTCTGCCTCTATCCTGTGATAAGTTTTTAAAAACTCTTTAAAACATATACAGTCAGAAAAAAGTATTTTCCTTTTAGTTTAAAGGTTTTTATGTGTCTTTGTCTTTCTGTCTCCCACCTTCCCTCTACCTCTTCCCCTCAGCCACAGACAACCAGACTTCCTGTTTCTGAGGAGTCACTGTAAACTCAAACCTGTCATGGTTCAGAACTGGAACAAATCTGCGTTCTTAGACACCGACTAAAACCTGAAACATTGGTTTTGACGCCATCAGTGAAAACCAAAAAACCTCAGGGAAACAAGGTTTTCCCTTTATCTTATGTTAGACCAAAAACTACATAATCACTTCATTTGATTAATGTTTTTACTCCATATCTGTTCTACTCTGTTATTCACAAACTGGAAGTGGTCCACACTTTTTGGGTCCAGTTGATCTGTTGTTAGACTCAGACCAAAATGTTGTCTTTATATTGATCATGTTTAGGATGATATTATGGGATAGTAGTTTTTAATCAGAAAGAAATATGTAAAAATTTGTGTTCAACTTCAGAACAAGTCTGTAAAACATGGTCAGTTTCTCCTCCCTGAATGATTTGAAGTTAGAAGAAAAAAACGTCAAGTGGTTTTGATGAAAACGGACAGATTTGTTGGGTTAAATAACGTTTATGGACATTTTAAATGTTTGACTTTGTAAGCTGAACGGGGCAGATGAGCTGTTGTGGTTGAATTTGGTTTCAGCCAAAGTTCAGATAAGAGATTCTTCTGCTAATAGTCACTGATGTATCAAACCACTTCTTTAACCACGTGCTTTCAAGGGGATGAGTGTAAAAAGCTGCAGCTGTTTGAGACTTTTCACATTTGCCTGTAGAGCAACATCACTGGTTCTGTTTTTAAAGGATTTTCAGGTACTGGTGTGAGGATGAGCTGCTGCTGGCTGTTTTAACCCTTCATAGTTCTGCTCAACCACCTGGGAGCACATATAAATCTTACTGAGGCAGGCACCAAACTTAGGAAAAACTAATAAAATCACATTTAAACCCTCTAAAAAGGTGGGATCTGTATTACATTCCTATTATTACCTTACCCTTCAATACAAAAGAATAAAACCCTTTTTCTTGTCTTGGTGTGGACATTATAGGGGGGTGACAGAGAATTACTGGTGTGCTCTTATTTTGATTTTTTTTTTTAAAATTATAATATACATAGGAAAATATATATATATTTGGGCTAAAGTAGTGCTAGAAAGACACTTGTCCTTTTTTGACAGAAGACAATAACTTTATTATTTGTCAATGAAAAATGTAGAGGAAACCAAAATTACAAAAACAAACACCTGTTACTATCATTTTAAATGAGTCTATAAGAACAAAAACACGTTAAAAAGAGAAATGAAATCTTAGAGAAAGCCATGCATCCTGGCCCCGCCTCACATTTAAACTAAAATCTTCTCATTTTTATAAATTAATGAGGTTATAGCTGCTTTGGTCAAAAGTTGAAAGTATTGTCATACATCATAAGTTCAGCAGGTAAGGAAACCCTGTGATTCCTGTTAGAATCAGTGCTGAAAATGATTTGGTTCTTTGTTTTAAAAAATAGAAAAAGTGTAAGGTGGAAAGGAAACACTCTGTGAGGGGTTACAGAGTACTAAAACAATCCACATGTAAATATTTATTGCTTAGTCCAACAGAAACTACCAGTACTCACAATGTTTTACTCAAAAAGTACACGTGTTGTTGAAGAAACACATAGCTCTGCTGCTCCCTCTGACACAGGCTCAGGCTGCTCTACAGGTTCAGCAGGGTGTGGTTTGTCCTGTCCCTCTGAATGGGACACCAGTGGTACATGTCCTGTCAGGCTGTCACCAGAGCTCAGGGGGGTTTAGTGATCTAATGGTGAGTTTAAGTTTATGGTTTGATCTTGAAGTTTAAATGGTTCAGTTTAGATTAAACCTCAGCAGAACAAGCAAAAATGAAAAACATATGTCTAGAAAAAAGTTACAACAAATATATTATTTGCACATCTTTAGTATTTTTAATGTTTATAATTTTGTGACGATATTCTAAAACATAATTCATCAAATCTAACATTTTCTAACTCACAAAGAACCCCTGAACGCCTCATTAAAAACAAACGTGAACAAAGATGGTGAGATATTATCTGAAAATGATCCATTAACTCCAGTTTCTTTGCAAATAATTGTGAGGTGTGCCTGATAAGCATTTTATGATATGTTGTCTTTTTTTTTTAAAGCAAATTTGTTTAAAATGTCTTTTTTGTGCTTGCAGGTGGAGAGAGTGAGGAGCTGATAGAAATATCATTAGCGAGCTTGTTCTTGTCAGGTAGATAGAATCATGTCTGCTGGAAAATATGAAAATTAGTCCTAAAGTTTAAAGCAATAAGTGCTCATTAATTCAGAGATGAACTCATTAACCAGACTGTAGCCAGACTACATGTTGTAAACAATGACTAAAAGCACATGAGAGGGAAACGCTTGCATGGCAGAAACCACGCACATGCTGTTGGGAAATGGATCGCAGGAACTGAACAAATTTGTGCAATGTTTGATTTCACTGCAACATACTGACAGCAAGTGTTTTTCTGTTTGCCTTCACTCAAGTGGTAGCTTGGTGCACCGTCAGCTCTGTTCAGCCAGGCGAACTTTGTCCATCTGTTTATGGGAAAGTGGTTATATACACACATGGGAGTGGACACGGGTCCAAGGTCCTGACAACATCTAGAGCTGATAAATGTGATAAGTATCTGGGGCCAAAGACGTTCCTGTTTACTCGTGTTCTGTTTGTAAACATGGAAATAGAACATGGAAGTGGGGAGGGGGTGGAGTATGAAGCACTGAGGTCACATTTAAAGGTCATCCAGTCCTTACTCCAAAGGACTGTGTCTACATTCTCAGCACAAAGCTGAGCTCATTCCCAGTGTTCCCAGTGTGAGCTGACTCCTTCAGGGCTGCTTTGATCCTGTTCATTGTGTTCAGTTTATTTATAAAGCTCCAGTTCACAATACAAGTTATCTCAAAATGTCATGCGAAGCAACAAATAAAGATAATTTCAGGTCCAATGTCAGGCCAACTGACTGCAGTAAAGTCAATTCAGTCATAATCAGTGATGGGCAGTAGAACATGTTAGAAGTTACTGTAATCCAATTACATTTTTCAAGTAATGAGTAGTAAGGGATTGCAATTGCAAAGAAAGTACCAGTATTTGGATTACTGTTACTTTCTCTTCAGCAGGTTGCATTACTGACCTTTACATATGAGCTGGAGCACATGGAGCACAGAGAGAGCAGGACTGTGTGGAACAACAACTTTTATCTACAGCCCAAAATTCCATCCCTAATCTGAGCAGCACTTAGCAAGCCAGCACAGGAATGTGGAACTCATTTTGAGAGACTCCCAGATCCCCCGCTGACATGACCGCTGCAGCTACCACATCCAGTTCCACTGGACAAACCTACGACAGCCCGTTTCCTGATAAACAGGTGAAAACAGACTTCAGAGAGACAGGACTTAGTGCAGCTGAACTGAAGAAGATCAACGCTGATGGCTAGGTGGTCCAGGACATGGTGTCCACTGTGGACTCTGCATCATTCTGACACATCGCAGAAAAAATACCGACCCAGAGCGGCATCAAGCTGCAGCAGACACGGACATGAGCGCAGAGGGGCCCCATATCTCCTTCCTTTTTTTAAAGGCAGTTTTGAGCCCTGTAGTTTTTATTGTCTAAAACAATGTTACACTGTATTAAATGGATGCTGGCTGTTGTTTTTAGGTGTAGGGTTGATATCATGACACTGTTTAAACAGTTCCAGCCTCTCTTCTCCACCTCCAGCCCCCCATCCTGCACTCAACACAGTGGTGCCCCACCTTTGAAATCAAAATGTCCTTCTTGTTTGAGAGAGACTATGACAAGAATCTAATTTGAAGGCTACACTCAGAGAGATATACTGTAGGGCAACAGGAGAAAGACTTGATTTATTTTCATAATAGTTGAATATGCAGAAATTAGGTTTAAATGTTCGACTAATTCCTTCAAGTCAGAGACTAGAATTTAATTTAATTTTTGCTTGATGCAATGTGAATAAACTAAAAACTATTAAAACAAGTTTTAAAAAACATTTGATTCAGTTTGATGTGATGGATGCAGAATCAGGCTGAAAGGTCTGTTGCTTTAGTGATTCACAGTGGACATGTTTTTGAAAAGTAACTAAGTAAAGTAATAACTTAAGTAACTTGTTACTTTTGAAAATAAGTAATCAGTAAAGTAACTGGATTACTTTCTTGGAGAAGTAATCAGTAACTGACCAACACTGGTTGTAATAAAACTGAATTCATTATAAAATGCTAATGGATGAAATGAGCCTGTTTTAAAGTAAGCAGTAGATCTCAAGGCATGGTGGTGGAGAAAAGGGTGTCTGGATCTCTGCTTTTTGCACTCATCCATCCTTCGTTCAATCAATAATGAGATTCCTTTGAGATGCAGGTAACTGAGTGACTTGTGGTAATAGTGTGTACATCATGTTGATGATGTTTCTAATGTGTGTATGCTTGTGGCTTTGAATGTAGGTCGACAGTCATGTACAGGACATTTTGCATATTTGTTACATATTATTCTACTTTTAATTTTGTCTTTTGCATGTTTTTATTTCTGTACAGTGTTGTATTGCCATTTTTATCCAAAACACATTTATCCCATAGCAGACAAAAAAAAAGAACTTGAACTTGAGCAACCCTCACCTCTGGTCACGGGATTTGGATCATAACCAAACAAATGAGATCTCAAACACCAGCAGATAAATAATGAGCATCATTGCAGGGTAAGGCTGACCTTATCTCTGAGGGATGGATGAATGAATGGATTATTCAGTCAAAACTGAAGATTAAAGAGATTATTGTAAAACTCAGGTACAGCAGTTGCCTCCATCTTTACAACATTATCAGCAGGTTTTAATTCATCGTATTCTTATGGTTTTCTGTCACACTGGAGTCAAAATAGCTCCGCAATTCCTTAAAAAATAGTTCTGGAGATGATTGAGAACAGCTGTGAAATATTTAACATTATGTGACACATGAGCTACTGAAGTGAAACCTTCCCATGTTCTTAGACAGATGGAAAACGCTGAAGAAGCTTTTCTATCTGGATGGAGAAGAGGATGTGATTCCAGGTGACAAAGCAGAATTGAAACCATCATTCTTTAAGTTCACCCTCTTAACCCACAATTTAAGGAACGCTGCTTTTTAAGTGAGTGACCCACCCAGTGTTGAACTCACTCTAAAAGTCTGTCAGGCTTTATCAGCAGCTCAAAGATCAGCAGCTGCATTAACTGAATGCAAAGATCCAAAAACCAACCCTGATCCCTAAGACCATGATATAATGGGGTTGCGGTTATGAATAAAATTTAAGGTAGTGTTTCCTATAACAATAAAAATACATATAAAATTGTATTTAAGGGGAAAAACCACAAAAAATGTTGACAGAAAGTTATTTATAACAATAAATTAGCAATTATTACCAGAATGATGGCTGACTATTCCCCTGATGACTTGTCCAAATATTCTGATTTCCACTGGATTTGGCTTTTGGAAAGCAGTGACCTTCAGTGTCAGAACAAGTCTTTTTCCCCTCACATTGAAAACATGCCGACTATAAGAGGAGCTGTGCTCCGATTCTCATCATCCACCATTAAACCAGTTTATTTTTAACCATGGTTGAGAAAACATCTTTAAAATGAAAGATGGCGTATCAGAGCTGTTAGAGAATGATGTCTGTATTTTCTAATACAAATGACAGACTTTTAGCTGCATCAGAAACAAGATCAAAATCCAGGATTGATTTTTCTTTGAGTAATTTTTGTGATTGTTCTGAGATTTACTGTGTGAAACGAAGACTTTAACCCTGTGGGGGGGGGGGTGGGGGGGGGGGGGGTTAAAAGATCATGATTCATCTTGCACTAAATTGTCAGCGCAGACAGGGTTTACCCTTCATGTAGTGAGCCGTGAGAAAATAGTGTGACTGATTGTGATGTTTAAAGTGTCAAATCTCTACAGTGCTTTGATTTTTGAGGTGAGATGTGAAGTGAGATTTCTGGCTGCCTAAACTTTTCCACTGAGACTGAAAGCTGCTAAACCAGATTGAGCCTGTGTGCATTGTGCAATGTTGATTGTTTCTGTCTGTAGATCAATAAGTGTTGGCTGTGCAGAACATATAATGCAATGCAAATAATTCAAGATGTTTAAAATATGCAGTTTAGAATTATAGTCTTCAATAAAACTGAAGGTTTATACAAGCAGCCTGATAAGTGGTTAACCATGTGTCACCCTGGAGTGTTTGGATCTCTCTGTTTTGCAGGAGATCGAACATCTTTGATGATCACTAAAACAAGCAGAGAGAACAGCACTAATCCAAATCATCACTAACTTCACCGTACATTACCCAAATCACCTCGGGTATCACTAAGTAATCATGTTTGTTACACCAGTGCCATCTACTCAAGTGTAAAAGGAAGTAAGTCTCGTTTGTGGTTTGAATTAAGACACTTCTCTATAAGAGACCTGAGCTTGTTTACCCACTCTACATAAATACATTAAAATCATGTTCTGAGACCAGCAAATTCATGCCAAATAAATGGACTCACCTCAGGGACAGCAACAGACAAGGCAGCAACAGACGCAAGAATAAAGGAGTTCACAACACACCAGAGCCCAGAGAGGAAACCTCACCTCTGACCCATGCATGCAGAGCAGAGTCTCCACCATCCAGCTCAGCCAATCACAGCCACTCTGTCCCACCTCCACGGGATGAAGGCATCAACAACACAAAGAGGAGGAAGAGTGTGTTTGGATTGCACCTCTGGGCTCTTTGCTCACCTTCCTTTTCATTTCAAAAACTTTTTTTTAAATCTGCCAAACCTGTCCTTGAGTAAATCACCTCTGACTAAAAATAACTGAACTGTACGAAATTACTGAGCAGGACTGAATATTAAGTAAAAATCCTGATTAAATATATTTAACACTGAAATGTTGCGATAAAACAGCTGATCAAATGTTTGTTTCTTCAGTGTTCTTTTCTTTCTTTGTGCAGAACAAAACTGCATTTCTACAAATTCTGTTCAGTTATAGGATACCGGTAGTTAGAAAATATGTACTTTTCATATGAGACTATCAAGTTCCAAAATGTGAACATAAAAAATAAATCTCAGTGTGTCAATTTATTTATAAGAACAATGCAATGAAATCAAAATCAGTAATTAAAGTTAGTAAAATCCACATAATTAAATCATAGAGTAGAGAGACTGGGGATAGTTGTAACAGTTGCAATTTCTCCAATCAGGAATAATTTGCAAAGCATCTGATTTATTTTGCACATGCTCAGTTTAGTTCTCATGCCTCATTAGAAAAAGTAGCAACCTGTGGCACACACAACTAAATTTATGTGGATAAAACACATTTTTATGCCAAAAAGTAATTTTTTAAAAACTTTTTTGTTTTTGTTATAGCCATGTCTGCTTTGTAGTTAAATGCATTAAACTTAAATCAAGTTTATTGTGTGTTTATGCAGATATATTCTATACTAGTTAGTGCTAATGTTTTATCTGTTAGCTGTAATGTAAGCTAGCTGATGACTACAGGGCTCTGAGTTAGTTGTAACAGCAGGAGTCTGGGTTAGTTGTAACAGCAGGAGTCTGGGTTAGTTGTAACAACAGGAGTCTGGGTTAGTTGTAACAACAGGAGTCTGGGTTAGTTGTAACAACAGGAGTCTGGGTTAGTTGTAACAACCATGAAGATGTTAAAACCTATCCCATCCTAAATTTTACTTCCATATGTTTTCTTTGATCATCAGTAGGCCTATGCATAGATCTTGGATGAGAAAGGAGTGCCTCCCAGCATTTTGTGGAGAGCATCCAATAATATTATAAATCAGGAAAAGTTAATCAGATCTGTGGCAAAGCTGTTTGGTATTTGCCACTTCATCAGATTTATCTGTAGAGAGAGTCATGAAAAAAGAGCTCAGAAGAATGTCTGACATGGTGAAACAAAAAACCCTCATTTCATATGTCACTCTGATTGTGTATAACAACTTGACACACACTAATGTTCAATTGTTGAAGCTGCAGCACAGATGCACATTTTCCTCACTTTCAATATTAGTTCAAGATCTTGAGGTTACTGTGCACTGTTTAAAAACAATTAACTTAAGTGTTGAAAAAAAATAAGCTTTGAGTATCATATCACTTATTTCATATTGTCACATCTCACCCCAGGATGCGTTACAACTGACCCAGACTAGGGTGACTTGTAACATTTTACTCCTTGTGTTTTAGACAAAGTTTCTCTGTTTGTGTTCCAGAAACAACAGATACACATTTAATAACTGACACATGTAACTAGTTTGTGTCACGTTTTGAATTTTCTAGCTTGAAGGGGTCTCAAGCTACAGACAGAAATGTCAAAAGTATTACAACCATCCCCGGTCATCCCTAAAAATACAGAGAGCAAAACAGGCTCCAGGGAGTAGAAGTGGGCCTTAGAAGGTATCTTAAACTTTAGTCCGATCTAAAATCAGAGGTGTGTTACTCCCTAGGGCCTGGAGCTGCCACGGCTGAGGCATGATTACCTGTACTTTTAAATTTGAATCCTGAAACAGTAAGAAACATCTGGTTGTTTGACCTCAGTGTTCAGGGTTTAGAGTGCTGTTGAAGAAGATTGAGAAGATAAGGAGGACTCAGACTATCTAAAGCTTTAAAAACTAACATTAATATTTTTAAATTAAATCTTTAACAAGCCAGTGAAGGAAAGCAACACCGGTCTTATACGATCTCTTCTTTGTTCCTGCATGTTAAAAGTCAAGCTGCAGCATTTTGAACCACCTGCAGACAACATAGACAACGCATCAATGCCTTTATACAGCATGTTATCTGTCTCTTATNGAGAGTCATAATCTATTTATTAGAAGTTCATTATAAACATCTTTAAAAACATTTACAGTCTGAGCTTCTTTTCAAAAGCTATGAAAATTGCAGGACAACAATGTAAAATTACAGATGAAGAACAAATATTCCAAAATGATAAAAAATAAAAGTGCAGTCTTGCAGAAATATACAGCCATGTGTTTCCGCTCAGAATCAAGAGCTACAGTAATTAGTCACCATGACTCTGTCCTTTTAGATCACAGCCCCTGGGTTAATTCAAATAAAAGTCAAAAAAGAAAATGTACACTAATTTCTTGAATTAATTCATTTCTTCTAAATGTCACCTTTTAAGCAATAATGCAAGTGCAATCTCTCATAAGATTACAAGATCTCGTGAGCAGTGACTGAGTATGACTCAGCTACCAACACATTGTCTCCTTATTTATTTAAAAAAAAAACCTGGAGACTTTTTAAAAAAGATTTCATATGGCCACATCTGTAAGGCTGATCAGCATCTTGAATTAGATTTACTCCAAAAGTTAATCAGTTGTAGAGGTTCATCCAGTGATCACTTTCTGGAAGTGTCATTACAATCTGTCCTGTGCTACATTAGATGTTTGAAAACAGACTGCAAGAAAATGGCTACTGGTAATTAAAAGTCAAAATTTAAAACATAGAACACTTGCATCAGTTAGCCTCAGAGTGTGTAATTAGGGGGGTGGGGGTGGGGGGTTCTGCTATAACTCAGAATTTGAGCAAAACTTCTGTTAATTTATTTTCAGTTTTAGACATGTTTGTGTTTATTTGTGTTTGACCAATAGTACTGATACTACGTTTTAATGTCCAAACCAGTATTATTCTATGAATTTTTACTTAACAAGGGCAAAAATAAATCTGATAAAATGTATGATAATGTAAAAAAAAAACAACTAATCCTAACATAATTACAATATACAAAATTACCATTTAAAGTTTCAGCATAGAATGTCTTTTTGAGGAGTTTGCTGTTTAATTGTTCTTCAGTTTAGTTCAGTGCATGTTTCTATAGGATGCTTCTATTGGATGTTTCTATAGGATGTTTCTATAGGATTCTTCTTTCTATAGGATGTTTCTATAGGATTCTTCTTTCTATAGGATGTTTCTATAGGATGTTTCTAAAGGACTTTTCTACAGGATGTTTCATGTTTCTATAGGATGTTTTTTCTATAGGATGTTTCTATAGGATGTTTCTTTCTATAGGATGTTTCTATAGGATGTTTCTAGGATGTTTCTATAGGATGTTTTTTTCTATAGGATGTTTCTTTCTATATGATGTTTCTATAGGATGTTGCTATAGGACGTTTCTTTCTATAGGATGTTTCTATAGGATTTTTCTACAGGATGTTTCATGTTTCTATAGGATGTTTTTTTCTATAGGATGTTTCTATAGGATGTGTTTTTCTATAGGATGTTTCTAGGATGTTTCTATGTTTCTATAGGATGTTTCCTGTACTGTGGTACAAAAAGAATAATATTTTGATCCTATAGTTTAACTATTTGAAGTTCTAGGTTTTTGTTACGATCTTTCGATTTGAGGGCAACATTTATGGCAACAGTTGTATTTTCTTAGTCAAATTGTTTTTTTTTTAACTTGAATGAAATAAAGGTTTAAAAATATTTAGATTAAAATCTGTTTGATACAGTTCTGAGATGAATTTTTGAGTAATTCCTCCTTTATGTTTAGACTTCAAGGAACCAAATCTCCATTCACTCTTTCTAATCATTCTGAAGCCCTTTTGAAAAAGAAAAGTTTAATGAAGCCACTTAATAAGAGGAATTTTTTTAAAAGTTAATTTGATGTAACATTTAGACTCCAAAGCAATATATAAATAATAAATAATACATCTGAACACTTTAAAAAGGCATTTTAAAGTGTTCAGATTTACTTTGTTTTACAGAGCCTGAGACATCAGGGTTAGAAGAGTGGAAGATAACATGATGATGTCATCCTACCTACAGTACAGGTGTAGATGTTCAACTGTTTGCCCAGAAATGAGTTTACCTGACTGAATGAACGTATTGCAAAAACAGCTTTTTTTCATACACAGTTCCTTTCCTGGTGGCACAGACATTTATTTTCAAGATGATAAAACCAGTTTCATTCATTCAACTCATCAGGCACAAATGATCAAATGATTCAGTGAACTTGAATTGGGCTTTTCTGACGTTTGCATGTTCCTGCATGCATATTGTTTTTCCAGGTTCTTCATTTCCAAAATATGCATCAGGTTAATAGGTGACCATAAATTTGCCCTGAGTGCATGTACACTTGTTTGTCTCTGTGTGGCCCTCTGATGGACCAGGTGTACCACAGATGTCTGATTATCAATAACAGATCATGGTAATATGGATGCAACATGCAGAAATAAACATTGAGACGTTGCATGAACTCTTCAATGTCACACACACTTACATTTATTTTATTTATATATGCGTTTGCTTTATGTGGATTTTGCACTTTTTACTGGCCAAACACTAATCTATCGTCTCTCTTTCATGTAAAGAATGTGAAACTGCATAAAGTTGGTTTAATTTGAAAAACATTCTGAAGCAGGTCTGGTCCTGATCCCAGATCCATCCTGATTTTCACAGCACTGAAACAGGATCTAGAGCTGAGCATGTGCATCTCTGTAAGGACGTCCCACAGTGATGATGATGATGTGATTGTAGCAAATCAGAGTTCCCAGCTATTAGTTTATCAAATCTGTTAGTTATCATTGTTTTAAATAAAGGACTCACCAGTCTGCTGTTATTATGGTCTCTTTTAAAAGACAGACACCTCCTCAGGTTCCATAAAAATCCAATGAAGACATCTCTTTTTTTAAAAACTCAGGCTACGCTGAGACGTGTGTTTTCCAGTTCTTACTTCCTCTTCTGCTGAGACTTCAGCACATGTTGCAACTTCCTCTCCAGGAATCTTTTGAAAGCCAGCAGATGAACTAATGTGTTGAGCAATAACTGGGAGGAGAGCTGCAGGATCATGTTGTTCATGTCTTACACCTCATAGCTCTGACCCTGCAGTTAGCATATTTATTCTAAGCAACACATTTTAAACCTAACAGTGACTGTTGTGGTATAAACAGTGTGGTGTGTCTCACCCTGCTCTGAAAGATTGTTTCCAGCAGTAGTAAATTCAGTCTGCTGCCTCCCCCACTGGTATCACAGCCGTGATGAGACCTCTGGTGGCTGCAATGGGTAACTACACAAGAACAGAGTCACTGAGAAAACTGGTTGTTTTTGTTCATGTTTAAAAAAAAGACATGGTTTTATTTAACTTTAGGAGACCAAAGTATAAGTTGCCAAAAATAATGAAAAATAACATAAAATTGACCACATTTAACTTCATATAATGATGTTAAAAATATGCCAAGTTAAATTTAGCCTAATTTTTAAACTCAAAATGTTTAAAGGTAAATCTAAATGTTTAGAATCACATCCAAACATTTAAAATGAAGTCTAAATCTATAAATCTAAATCTATAAAGTTACATTTAAAAGTTCTAAATTAAATGTGACTGTTTAAAACGTTTAGTTTTTAGTAAGAAATTAGGTGATCTGATTATCTCCACCTGTCAGGTCCCTGTTAATCTGCCTCATGCCCTCAGGTTGACTGAGGTCGGTTGTCTCTATAGTCACAGCCTTCCTTCATGTTCATGATCCTATCCTTTGACCCTCCCTGTTCTCGACCATGGCCTTAGCCTCTGCCCCACCTGATCTGAGAGTAACTATTTTTTTGTTTTTCTTACCTGCAGCTTTTGACTGAATTGTTGACCCAGCAGTTGTGTTACGGATTCTGGATGTTGCTGCTCTTTTTGTGTTCTCTATGTGCATGACCCTAGTCTGTTTTCTGACTAACCATATTTGGATTGTAGATTTTGTTATCCTTCTCTTCTCAGTGGACCAATTGGATTACTCCTGGGAATGGGACAAAGACCCGTTCCCTTTTAAAGGAGAGAAACAAATGTTAAATGGCCTGAATTTATAGAGTGGAGTGTTCTACACTCCCCAAAGTGCTGTACAACACATCAGTCATTCACCCATTCACACACTGGTGGTGATAAACTAATTTGTAGCCTCAGCTGTCCTGGGACTGACAGAGGCGACTAAATCTGTTTCTATTGTTTTGTCCAGGTTTGATTTGTTTGCTTTTTAACCCTCCCGCACTCCTGGAAATTCCAGACAGGAGGACAGGTCATCCCACCCCCCACCCACCCCCCGTCCGGTCACACACACACACACACGCACGCACACACAGGCACACAGCTTGGGACCGTCAATCGGACTCAATCTCCGAGTCCACCTCCACTTCCTCGTGGCCCCTTTCCTCCTGCCCGCCTCCACCGCGTCGCGGGACCACCATCCGGCCAAGACACACACGGCAGCACGTCTTCGAGCAAAATCCGCAGACAAACTTTCCGCAGACGCGACACGAAGTGCTGGTCTTTCTATCGTTCTTTCTAGGGCACAGTTGACACCTTCTCCTGTTTGTCCTCCTCCTAGCACTAACACTGCTGCTGCTGCTACTACTACTACTACTACTACTACTACTACTACTACTACTACTACTACTACTACTACTACTACTACTACTACNAGAGAGAGAGAGAGAGAGAGAGAGAGACACGACACCTTACACGTAGCTGCAACTTTAGGCAGGTGAGACACAGAGAGAGAGCGAGAGAGAGAAAGAGAGAGAGAGAGAGAGAGAGAGACGACACCTTACACGTAGCTGCAACTTTAGGCAGGTGAGACACAGAGAGAGAGAGAGAGAGAGAGAGAGAAAGACAGACAGACAGACAGACAGAGACTGACAGACAGAGACTGACTGACAGAGACTGACAGACAGAGACTGACAGACAGACAGAGACTGACTGACAGAGACTGACTGACAGAGACTGACAGACAGAGACTGACAGACAGACAGAGACTGACTGACAGAGACTGACTGACAGAGACTGACAGACAGAGACTGACTGACAGAGACTGACTGACAGAGACTGACAGACAGAGAATAATTGTTGAGACACAGCGAGCGAGCACGGACCTCTGAAAGGAACCAGGCGTTCGTTCACCGTGATCTCCGGACCGGGCACGTACATTCGCGGGAGCAGGGTGGACCAGGCCTCCCACAGTTCTCTGAACGGTGCGAATTTGTCCCGTACCTCCCCGCGGAGCGCGGACCTCTCGGCCCTGGTCCGCGGATCGTCGAAGCTGATCAGCGAGGACAGCTCGTGAAACCTCTTCCGGGGCATGGTGGCGGCGAAGATCGGACGCCCACTCTTGCCCGCCCACAGGCACGCGGCGGACTCCCCGCGGGAGCGGTAGACCCCCGAGAGCAACAGGAGTCCCAGGTACGCGCCGAGCTCCACCGAGTCGGGCGGCCTTCGGGTCGAGCGCGGGGGGGGAGGGGGCGCCGCCTCGGGGCTGTGGGCGCCGCCTCGGGGCTGTGGGCCCCGACGCTCGAGTCGTCCGAGTCGTCCTCCGGCTCCTCCGAGTCGCCCGCGTCTTCGGCCTCTTCGGAGTCCGTCTCTTCCCGCGGCGGCCCTGGGGCTTGCGCAGGCGGGCAGGAGGCTCGCTCCTCCGTCGCGTCCAAGACCAGGCGCTCTAGCTCGGCAGGAAAGAAGACTCTGAAGGCAGACGGGATGTCTCTGTCCGCTCCGGCGCGCAGAGCCGCTCGGCTGGGTCCCTTGAGCGCGGGAGGCGGCGCGGGGAGCGCCTCTCCCTCCCCGGGAGGGCGCTCTGTCTCGCCTGGCGCCGGAGGAGGGGATTTTTGTCCGGCCTCCTTCCTGGGGCGGCACCTCCGTCCATGCCAAATCTCCGCCCATGCATCACAGTCTTGCAAATGGCTTTCCTGTGGGTCAGAAAAGCTGGATTCATGTTGCAGAACCGACCTGGCAGCATGTCCAGCTACTGAGGTTTGTCTGCAAACCAGTACTTTTTATAAACTTTACAACTGAGCCGTGAAGCCAGTATGTAGTACTGCCCACTCATTCCAACAACAACACGTGCTCCGCCCACTCCCGAGGAAACAACATGGGGACGAACACAACTGTAAAGACATGGGAGAGCATAGCTCTTTCCATGATGACATGCTCTGGTCTCCAGAAGAAAAATGGACAAAAATACAGATGAAATACACAAAATGTAGTTTTAAATTTCACAATGTAAAGAATTCCACTGACTGCAGACTATTTCCTGCTTTATGGCGTCTTCTTGCTAGTTTATACCTTGAATGCAAGCAGCTCAGGAGGAACTGGCAGAAGGGACTTCACTGGGACAAAAAGACCTGGACAAAAGGACAAGACTCATCAGAGAGAGACATGTTGTTCAAAAAAAGCCAGCGTATATGCATGTGTCTATATGAACCTGGACTAGGAGAGGCAGGGCTCCGGTCAGCAGTCTGCTCTGGTCTGGAAAGAGCTGATGAGGATTTAGAGTTTCCTAAAAACAAAACAAACAAAAAACTGTCACTGTAATGTCCTCAGTGTTGAACATTTATACAAATGCACAGAACAAATGACAGAAAAGACTCAAAATGAGAGAAATGGGTTAGTTATACAAAGTCTAAATGTTTACTTCTTGTAACATGTAGAAAATATGATCTTAGCTGAAGACTTGATTCTTTTACTCAGATGAGTATCATACTAAACCCTTTTATGTTCATGAGTCAAACATACATGCAAAACTTCAGCTTATCATTTACCCTCAACAACGAAATATAAATGCCTTCAGAGAACAAATCAAACACATGCATTAGAAACACACCAGAACACAGCCAAAGCAACAAACAGCAGAAGAACAGGATGAGAAGAGGATCCTGATTCGTGTCAGAATCATAGACAGTGAGGATCTATTGGAATATTGCTGGGTGACGACGTGTCAGTTGAAATATGTAGACACTGAGAGCAAATTGTAAAACATTTAAACATGGACAGTTTTATTTTATTACTACTATTTTCTATTTTATTTGTTTTTCTGTTTTTTATTTTATTCTACTTTATTTTTTATCCGTTTTGTTTTTGTTTATCTTTGATTTTGCACATTAGACAAAATTGTATTGTGTATACTAGATGAGTCAGATGGGGGTAGGACTTAAAAAGTATTAGTTTCCTCAGACTCCTTTTCAAACTGAATAGGACAGTTTTCATTGTTTGTGTGTGATGGTTAGTGCTATTTTAACTTTAATGTCTATAATAACTGTTTATTTTATTGTTATCTTGTTCAAAACATTTTTGAAATAAAGATTTCTTTCATTCATTCATCTGTAGATTAAAAAANGACTAATCACAGGAATGGACAAGTATGATATTATGCTTTAATAATGTGCATATAATAAACAGTATAATTACAAAAAGAGAAATTAGTGATTAGTGGACAAACCAAGAATCTGTGGTTTGAACATGCAGCATTTAGAGTACATTTAACACAGCGCCCTGGGAAGCAGTGATGCCGAGCACAGCTGCTGGAGTCGTGATGCAATCCGTGCGCACGGTTTGGTAAACTGAGGGTACGGATTAGGAATCCGTGCGCACGGTTTTGTAAACTGAGGGAACGGATTCTTCCGACCTGAAATTTATTTCCCTACCTGACCCTTCCGGGGCTCCGTAAAAGCCTTATTTAGACACACCTTTGAAATGTTGTCGTTTTTTCGTGATGCTGTCGAGATAAAATAAGTCCGCCTTGTGTCTCGTTTCTGTAAAAAAGACTATGTGGAAACAGCGCCCCCCAAAACCCGCTAGTGGCGGAAGAGTGTAATGACAACAACATAGGGTTATGAGAAGCGAATAAACCACTTGTGGCGTGACGAGGTCCGCGAGACCAGTCTATCTGTTTGACGATAAAATCAAGAGGATTGTTGTGTAATGTTTAAAAAGATTAATTTCAGAAGAACAATCTGTATGTTTGTCCCATACTTGATAAGAAACTTGGTTAGGATTCGAACCCTTGCCTCCCGCGTGAGAGTCCAGTGCTTTGACCACTGGACTACGAAGACAAATAGAGAAATTGGGCCCCAAATAACCAGGGTAGGTCCAGACTATAATTACAGGCTGCGCTGCGGTTGTTTTGGGTCAAATAACTTTAATAAACCCATCAGGTCATCTATCAGCAGTGTCTTTGTGATCGACGTATTGTTCACCCTGAGCTAGACTCTCCTGTCTTCAGGGGAAATGTGCTGCTCTTTGTTTCTTGCGCTATGAGACTTAATGCACAGGCATATGGCCCCTCGACCACCAGGGGGCCCCACGAGAAAACACACATTTCACACTAAAAGCAGTGACTTTTATTTTTTAAAGCCTCATTCTGTTGTAGCTCAGGACAGAAATGTCAAAAACTGTACTTCATTTTTGGAAACATTTTCTACAGTTCATTTCATTAACCATCTATACTTTTAACTGTTTTACACAAAAACACTCAGTTTCTGTTCAACAAACTGAATGCTGAGCAATAATAACAGGTGTATTTATTGTGTATAATTTCATAAATAAAGTATGATTCTAATGAATGTTTTCTGAAGGTTTATCTCATGTAAACTCATTCATCTTCATCAGTTTGTTCTTTGTTCAACAAAAATCATATCAATTATTTTGTACAGAAAACAAGAAAATATTGAGCATCAAGCTTTCATCGATTTGTTCTTTTCAGCACATTAATGTATAAATCTTATTTAGGGTCAGGGTTCTGAACAGTTTTGTAACAGAGAAGATGTTTGTGATTGAATGTGTTTTGGTTCAAGCTTAACCTGTGTTATCAGGGTATCAACTCAGAGTAACTCGGAGTAACTGGTGTCAATAACTCAGTTACTAACACACAAATTACATCACCAAGGGCCAAAACAACCAGTTTTTAGGTTTAGAGGTCAAAAACTTTTTCACACAGGGCAGGTTGGTTTGAAAACTTTGTTCCCTTAATAAATGAAATCAAATAAAAACTGCNAATAACTGTTTATTTTATTGTTATCTTGTTCAAAACATTTTTGAAATAAAGATTTCTTTCATTCATTCATCTGTAGATTAAAAAAGAACCAAACCTCTGGACATCCAGACTCCATCAACCTCTGGACCTGAAAGCAGAGTAAAGATCATTTCATCACCCAACCTCTTATAGTCCTCTCAGTTTTGTAACTAACTAAACTGAACTCCTAGTACTCGGATCCACACTAGGAGGGAAGGTGAGAGAATTAATGCACGGAAAAGCAGGCAGGTGACCAATAGACGATACCAGGAGGTGAACGTTAAATCTTATGATTCCAGGAAGGGATGAAGATCCAGGGGAGGGTGTGTGTCCGACCCAGGAGGGTAGGTGGCGACTGGCGTGGTCAGAGATGGAACAAAGGAGGGTGGACAAACAAGAGTTGGATCTGTGAGGTATATTTCTGGGTCCGGCGACCCGACCCCAGTAGAGGCCCGACAGGACCAGAGGGCCCCAGACCCCACCAAGCAGCCACTGGGGGCGAGCCGGCAGATGCCCCAGCACCTGACCCCCGATACCCACCAACACGCCGGCGGACAGAGGCACCACCCACCGGCAGGAGGTGTGGCAGGGGAGGAAAGGCCCCACACCAAAGGGGGGCCTAGGCTATCCCAGGAGAAAGGGGGACAGGACCCAACCTGAAAAATAAACAATCACACAGACACAATTGCACCTTCCCACCCTCATACATGCACACACAGTCCTACACGAATATACATAGACCCACAATAGACGTTGTACACCCACTCACACTCCTCATACATACTCTATACTCCCAGGTCAGAGGACCAGCACCCTGAGGGCAAAACCAGCCTCCAGACCCAGGAGAAGGTCCCCTTCATACTGGGGTGGAGACGGGCAGACCGCCCCGCCCACCGCCATCTTGTTCCTTCAGTCATTACCCAAAGCTAATGACCATAGGTGAGGATTGGCAGGTAGATAAAGAGCCTTGCTTTCGGCTCAGCTCTTTCTTCACCACAACAGACAAGTTCAGCGTAGGGCTGGGCGAGATGGAAAAAAATCCTATCACGATATAATTTTTCATATTGGTCAATAACGAAATGCATCACGATATAAAACAAATCCCTGTTTTGGTTGATCTTAAAAGTTCCCTGGTACTATGAAGTGAAATTTAAAGAGATATCTAAATTAGATTAAATTCTAAATACCCAATATACCTCCACACGACTGAAGTAGAGTTCTGAGTGGGCCCAAAAGTTTAACCTGAACACAAAATGACCTGAAGGACGTGAAGCTCCAACCGCCAGACATGGTCACAATGAACACTGGACCTGACCCGACTCGAACCGAGTGTTGTTTTTTAATGGACGGGGAAAATAAGCTCCACACAGCACAGAGCTTTACTTTAACTTCAACTCAATCACTTTATCAAAAACTAAAAACCAAACTGAGAACATGAACTATGAACAAATAAAATCATTTTCTAATAATAATAATGATAAAGTGTCTGCTTTTAAGTCCATTTTTGTTCAGAGGACCAGCCAGCTGGTAACCAGGAACAAACGAGTCAGCACATTTACCACAGCCTGTAAATAAAGGTGCTCTATTTTAGTCTCCAGTTCTCCATGATAAAAACTAATCAAAATATAATACTCACATAAAGAGTGCTTCTTTATGAACGTGCTGAGAACCCTAACTTTAACCAGCTGGCTGTCTAGTCTGAATGCACGCCCCCTCACTTTCCACACCTGATGCTTCAGCAGCTCCATGGGTTAAATCTGGTGTCTCTAATGTGAATATATGCAAAACATAAACATTGTCTGGAAACACTAGTCCTAAAGTACTGCTGTACTTCAATACAGCAGTTCACTGTCAACATGGTAAACATTACTATAACGTCAGCAAGTAGTTCAGATAATGGCTCATGTTTTAGAACCAGACATGTTTTCATTCTTACCGTCATCTCAGGCTAATCGACATGCTATTATTAAAGTGATAATATGCAACTTTTTCATATTTTTAAATCTTTTCCTTGAGCCANAATCAAATAGTGACGTTATTCTAATTCCTGTTCATTAACCAGAAACAGAGTGTAACTAATTGACCCAGTATGAATGTGAACTCCTTCCAAGTTCATGATTGCTTTCAGTCCCATGTGAACTTAACAGCCTAACTCCAGGTTTTAAGCGCTTGACCTGGGGTCAAATACGTGAATCTGTGAGAGTCAAATGGACAGGCTGAGATTACGATAGAGAGATGGTTTAAAGCTATAAATAACCAGTCAGACAATGGGAGGCTGAGTTAAATAGAGGGGTACAGAATGATTGGGCTCATTTCTGATCCGTCCTCCCTCAGCAGAGGGTGCAGCTCTTTCTGCTGTCTCTGGTAAGGTCCCATCAGGGGTTTTTATTAGTATCCAAGACTATTTGTCAGCGTTGCATACTCTCAGACAGGTTCCATGTGTTGATCAGTAATAATCTTAGAAGAAATCTATATTTTTCTGATAATCTTGTCAGGAGTTTAACTTTTCTCTTTTTTCTTTTAATCAAGAAACAAACTTTCAGCTGTTTGCATCTTGTCTAATTAGTTTTATTCTGCAACAAAACACCGTTTTGTTCAAATCTGAGGTTGATGCCAGTGTTCCAAAGCAGCTCAGGTTTATTATTATTTTCCTCATTTTTGGGGGTAATTTTTCTATATAAAATTGTAAAAAAACTGCAATAAACACAAATTATTAAAACATAAAAAAACACCGTAAGCTGGGCCTGACACCTCTTTTTCCACTCCTCTCCCATCTCTCACTCCACACGCTCCGCCCCCAGTTCCTTAGCAACCGCTCCCTGCAGCTCCCAGACTCTGAACTGCTCTAATCACACAAAACAAACACATTAACTCACAAACCTTTAAATGTAAACTCAGAATACAACACAAAACATAACCCCATAACCAGTCCATTACGATATATATATTTTCATTTTTTTAATGTCAAATTAAATCAAACTTTATTCATAGCAGTGCACATTTAATGCATAGCAATATAATAAGCTTCACAGCAGATAACCTAGTATAAATCACACATGCTGTCAAATATGTGCACACTCATCAACATAGTGCAGATACAATACAAATAAAGGAATATATAAAAGAAACAAGTAAAAGCTGTAAAAACTATTAAAAAGTCCCAATATAGAATACAGAACTAAACAATAAAAACAAAATATAAGATCAAAGTATGAGGATAACAGTTTGTTTAAATAAAAGAGTTTTAAATATGTTCAGATGCTGCTTCCCTCAGCTCTATTAAGAGTGTTCCAGACTGTTGGTGCATAAATGCTGAAGGCAGCTTCCCCCTGCGTATGCCTGATTTCGTCAAAGAGCATAAAAAAATGTGTTTTTGTATTTTGGTATACTACACCTTCCTCAGCAGGGGCGGATTTAGACTTGAAGAAGATCCGGGGCTTAGCCCAGAAGTATGATGAATTTTTTAATTTGCAAAAAATTGTTGATTTCTTAACATGATACAGCACTTCCACTTTCAAATAGTAACCACCTTAAATTCAGACAAAACGCACTGGAGTACACTAAATATGATTTAATGAAGCAAATTGAAACCATGAATCAACAATACGAACAACAACATCAGTCAGTCAGCTGCTGGTTGAAGTCATCTCAGACCAAGTTCAGAGAATAGACCTCACATCCAGACTGAAGGGGGACTGGGGAGGCACTCCTGCTGATGGACACTGTCTTTTGTCCCTAAATCAATACTTGACAATCCACCTGCTGTCATTGTGGCTCTGCTGTCTCCTGCTGCTCCTCTGTACAGGCTCATCTGTGTGACAAAAACAAAGTCCTCAGACCTCACAGTCAAATCAACCTCATATAGAATATTACAGCTGTGGACTCACAAACCTGTAGCTTCCATATAGAGGACAGGGTGATGCAGCTGTAGTGAGTAGCACCTGACCTGGATTAAAACACACCACATCAGTCACCAACATTTAACCCTCACACTGTCCTTATTTTGAGGCCCATGAAGTTTTCTAGTCTTTTGGGGTCAAATTGTCCCCCTGAAGACAGCAGGAGGGTTCAGTTAGTCCTGGACTACATCAGTGATGATCTGAGGCATCATGTTATGTTTAATCGAGACATAATCTTTACAGTTTTATCCTGTTGAGTTTAATATATTGTCAGCTTATATACAGTACTGTAAAAAGAAATAATCTCTGGGACATTAAGATGTCCTCAAATGTCCTCACACCCTTCTATTAAAGAAACTCAAATAACTAGAAACTGACTAAAGTAATAATAAACATTTGATAAATTATAATTTAGTGATATAAAACATTGCTTTTGATTTGTGGTTGAAAAGAACAGTAAAAACTATATATTTTTAATTTAAAAAACAAATCAAATCAAATCTCCTGGACAAATCAGAACAGTTTGCTGAGGAGCAGAGGGTCAAAGACCTGAACTCTGATAGAGTTACAGAAATCTCCTGATGGTGGTTGACTCTCAGGACTGTATATATATATATATATTTCCATCATTTGGAATCATCATCATGAAAGCAATGTCATGATTTTTATTAACTTTTGGTTTATTATTTCATTGACAGCTGTTTTTAATCTCTTTAATAAGAGGGTGTGAATAAATCTGAGGATAGCCATAATTATTTATTTATACATATATACATATGTGTTTAACAAAGGTTTTTTACTATTATAACATTACTTTACTCTTTTTAACTTGTTAGTATCCAGAGCATCAGCCTCTCCGTTACTCATTTTTAAAATTTCTTATCCAAGCTCATTGATTCTTCCCATCTCACCACAAACATTATATTATCTTATCATTCACTCTCTTTATCACAACTTTACTGGAGTAGTAAGCTAACATTTAGCAAACCAGCAGAGTAACATTGAACACTTTTAATAAGATTCACAAACCTGAATCATCACCGTTTCATCAGCTGGTGTTGTTGACATTCTGTCACGTTACTTTTAGTCACTAAAAACGTCCTGATATCATCACGTTACATCGGTCTGCCCGTGTTTATCAGGCTGCAGAGGTGATTCTTCTTCTGGAGAGTCAAGAAGGTTGTATGCAGGCCACTTTACGAAGCTGCTGCCCCCTCTGTTTGACGTCAGTCCTGCAGGTTACTGCAGAGAGCTTTTTCTCAGTAAAAATCAGATTCGGGGCTTATCATAAAGCATCCGGGGCTTGAGCCCAGTAGCCAGCACCTAACCCCGCCCCTGTTCCTCAGTAGAAATAAGTTGACTGGGGCCGTCTGTCTGGGAATCCATCCAAGATGGCGGCGCGCTGAGACGCCAGCTCCAATAGGCAGCGCCAGTCCACGGGGTGTCTAGTATATAATGTCTATGCTTCTCACAACACGAGTGTACCATTTTCTGCAGGTTATGAAGCTCACAACACATACAGCGACCGTTTTGTCTGCTGTTGTTTACGCTCATCCATTCCAAGATGCAAGGTGCAATTAGACCGAACGCGCAATGCATTATGGGTAAAAATGCAACGCCATTTACAAATTTTATCAAGGTAAACATTAAAATCACAAAGTAAGAACATGCTCATTGTTAGTTTTAAGATCATCCGAGCTCTGTAAATGTATAGCAGTAATTTCTTAAATCAACACCAGGAGTCAGAACATACGTCTGTTAAGACGGTATAAATAGCACCGAATGATCTTGTACTTATTGTCACCAGGAGGCCTAGTCATAGGTTCAGGTAAGTAAAGGTAACGATTCATGAAGACTCATGCTCTCATGAATCAAGCTTGACAGGGCTGAATGGTGACTATGAGACAAAGGAGAGATCTATGACATTACGTGAAGATAAGCTATCCTAATAGACGCCAATGTATTAGAATGGTGTCTAGAGATAATGGGATATAGGATAAGTCTCACCTCTGAGGTAGATTACCTTCATACAATGTGACAAAAATAGGTGATAAAATAGGTCTAATAAAGTGATCTTCCTATGACAATAAGAAATCTTAATAGATGCCATGTATTAGAGTGGTATCTAGAGATAATGGGATATAGGATAAGTCTCACCTCTGAGATAGATTATCTACATAGGAGATGACATAAATAGAAGATCCTCCACATGTCTCATAAATAGCGCCACGTGCAGGTGCTCATT
>SSNR01000187.1:479871-494422 GCA_006937965.1 Callopanchax toddi
AGCTCAACAATAATACCCAAATTTAAGACTTTTCATATTTGGTTCAAGACTTTTTACAACTTTTTAAGAGTCTTAATTTTCCATAAATCAATTTATAACCTTTCAAGACTTTTTAAGACCCAGCGGAGACCCTGTTGAAAGTGACACAGTGCAGCTTTAAGATTGATCTTATAGACCCCTTGACGCATGACGTCACGCGGCCAAAGTCCCGCCCCCAGCCAGAAGCTGGGGGGCAAAAAGACGGCACAGCCCCGCTGAGCCCCGTTATTAATAATAATAATAATAATAATGCATCAGTTTTATATAGCGCTTTTCAGGTCACTCAAAGACGCTTTACAGAGTTGCATTATTCATTCACACAGTCATTCTCACTCCGTCAATTGTCAATAAATTGAGCTAAATAGCGACAAAATAAACTCTTATCAGCATGGTTAACACATGCAAGCTGCACAAATAAATGAAAGAAGGACCGTAACGTAACATTTCACTGGTTTCCAGCTGATGAAATCACCAAAATCGGAGACTTCTAGTGGATTTATCGCCACATCGTGGAGTCAAAGTCTCATCACAGGTAAAAAAGTTAAATATCTGCCTCATATGTTAAGAGACAACTAGTTATAGCCATCTAATGACTTATAAACCTTTGTAACCTGGTTAAATTAGTTTATTTTTAAATAATTAGACAAAATGTGTTCCGTAATCGGAGCAGGCAGCCATTAATGTCATTGATTTTATGTTTACTGAGCTCATCAGGTAGGTCAAAAGTATAAAAATTAATTATTTATTTATTTATTCATAAACTGTCCCTCCTGAGATCAGCCCGTTTGTTCGGGAGAGGACGGAGTTCGGAGTCGGCAGCTCCAATGTTTGTTTTGTGTTTCGGTTCACGGAGCTCATCAGAATAAACGGAGAATCTATTAATCTACTAAAACTACCGGTGTCACGGTAATCCTTCAACATTAACCCGCACAACGCAGAAGAGATCGGATTACTTTTTTGTTGCTTCAGCTGAGTGAACTTACACCGGACTTTAGTCCAGACGGCCCGGTTCAGAGGACTCCAGCAGGCTAGCTCCACAGCTAGTTAGCTTATTCAAACGGATTTAAGATCTACTCCTCACATAAAGCTCTCAGTAACGTCGCCCCTCCTTACCTCTCTGCTCCCCTAAATCACCATCACCTCTCCCGCTGTCTCAGACAACCGTTTCAAAGCATCGGGAGTTTTTTTCCGTAGTCGTTCCCACCCTACGGGACACACTCTGGCTCCCTTCAGAAATCTGAAAAAAAGTACGATAAGCTCACCTATTTAACCCCCATTAATTTGTTTAACCTATTTGTCCAATATGTTTTGTTTCCTGCTTCATTTTTTTAATCCTGTAAAATGTCTTGGAGTTGTTAAAAGCGCTTTATTTTGTTAATTTAAACCACAGAGATACAGCTCTGTTTAGCTGCCGGAGCTGTGTTTCTGCCCTCCAGTAACTGAGCTTGTCCAAAAGTACCTGGATGAAAACAATAACATTCAATGGATCTATACAAACATACGTGATGATGTCATGTTGGGATGATCTGTGCTGGTGGTGTTACTCTTCCTGGTTGTCGTCAATGCAGCTGCTTCAATCAGCCTGACAGTCCTGTTGTGGTTGTGCATGGATGGACGAGCTGAGAAGAGACAGGGAGAGAGAGAGAGAGAGGGAGGGGACAGTTAAGAACGAGAAAACTCAAGCGGTTCCCTGAAGGTCAGTGTAGGCCAATGAGACGGCAGCTTTGTTGGAGCTGTCCAGAGTGCTGGACCGCTCTGTCCTCCTGCTGAATGTTTTCAATAAAGATGTGAAACCAGGTTTGAGTGCTGGTTGAAATAAAACTTTGCAAACACGATCAAAAGTATTAGGTTAGCTTTTTCTTTAGAATACTAACTGCACAACATTTTGAACTGAGACAGATTTTTTCAATGTGAAAACATTCATATAAAACAAGCATCAGTGCTGACCTTTTGCCGTCAAACAGACCACAATTGCATTTTGAGATTAAAAGAAGAATAAAACAAAGACTAAAAGGCAAAAAAAACCAAACCACAGCACTTTGTGATTCACTATCAGCTATTGCTGATCAGCTGCAGACCAACATTTGTTCAATGAGTGTTTTTGTCAGAAGGACCTCCTGAGGTTTGATGCTGAGAGGATTGACTGGAGCAGCTGAAAGAGGGACCACCGGTACTGTAACAGTTTCACTCCCTTCTGTGCTCTAATGCACAGCTGCTGGGTCTCTAGGAGTTTCTCTGGACTTGTTGAAAATGTCCAAATTATGGAGTGTGTCCCTTTAGGAGTAGTGCAGACTGCTCATGTAGGATGTGTTCTGATTGGCCAATGTGCACTGGTCATCAGCCAATAGCAGGTCTTTTCTGTATTAGAAATCAACGGTTCAGCAGAGTTATGGTGAAGTGGCTGTCTGCCTGATCAGTTTGATTATTTTATGCTGAGTGTGCGTAAATGAGACCAGGTAAGTGTGTTCTGTACCTTTCTGATAATAATACTACAAAAAGTAATGTATTAGTTGATAATTTAATCAGTTTGTTTAATGCTACATTTCACTTATGGTTAAAATGTTAACGCAGCTATCTGGAGCATTTTTCTATGTCTCAAAGTTTTCTAAATGTTTTAAATGATATTTCAGGTCTAAACTATGATCTATGAGTAGAGTTCCACAACATGTCATTCTGATGAAGCCCCCCTTCCTCCTACAGACCCCTTTGCATTCTTTCTGGCTGCTGAACATTTTCAGCCAATAAAATTAAAATGTCTGCATTGTCAGCTTTCTGACAACGTCGTGCACGTGCTTCTTGCAAACCTGTAGCAGTAGGGGGCGCTCTCGTACAGGACGCTCCGTGTGTTTCTCTGTTTACCTCTCAGCCGTTCATGGAGGAGACAGAGCTAATTTCTACTAAAAACGTATCCATTCCCCAGCTAATGACGGATTTATTTTTATTTTTAAACCTTTCACCTCACAGAATGGCAAGGCTTGCCACGGATACGCGTTTATTTTGGTCAAAAAGGGCCGAGTCATTTCTGTGTTCAGCTTCAGAGTACAGCAGCAGCTCGCTGCTAACAGAGCTACAGAAGCAGCAGGGNATGTCAAATTAAATCAAACTTTATTCATAGCAGTGCACATTTAATGCATAGCAATATAATAAGCTTCACAGCAGATAACCTAGGATAAATCACACATGCTGTCAAATATGTGCACACTCATCAACATAGTGCAGATACAATACAAATAAAGGAATATATAAAAGAAACAAGTAAAAGCTGTAAAAACTATTAAAAAGTCCCAATATAGAATACAGAACTAAACAATAAAAACAAAATATAAGATCAAAGTATGAGGATAACAGTTTGTTTAAATAAAAGAGTTTTAAATATGTTCAGATGCTGCTTCCCTCAGCTCTATTAAGAGTGTTCCAGACTGTTGGTGCATAAATGCTGAAGGCAGCTTCCCCCTGCGTATGCCTGATTTTGTCAAAGAGCATAAAAAAACGTGTTTTTGTATTTTGGTATACTACACCTTCCTCAGCAGGGCCGGATTTAGACTTGAAGAAGATCCGGGGCTTAGCCCAGAAGTATGATGAATTTTTTAATTTGCAAAAAATTGTTGATTTCTTAACATGATACAGCACTTCCACTTTCAAATAGTTACCACCTTAAATTCAGACAAAACACACTGGAGTACACTAAATATGATTTAATGAAGCAAATTGAAACCATGAATCAACTGTAGTGTTATACACTATGTAGTTAAACCTGGCGTAGTTCGCCACATGTAGTGTCGTGCACTATGTGGTCAAACCTTGTAGTGTGTATAAAAGCTATGTTTTATTACTCACCTTCCGCTTTATCTATCACAGCTACCGAGGATTTAGACGAGAGTCTGTGTGCTCTAGAGACCTGGATTTGAACAACTGTTTGTGATAAAAGCAGGATGATCTAGATTCTATTTAGTTGCAGGGAGCATTTATGTACCTGTTATTTGACGAATGGAAGCTGAGTCAGGAATAAATATATTCAATATTTATTATAAAAGCTGACGAACATTTGTAAACAGATTAGCATTTGAGGTAGCAAGTTGGTTAGCATTCACTAAATGGTAGATGTTCTGAATTGATCTTCTGAGTTTAGAACCTGAGTCTCGCGGTGAAGACTAGGGAGTTAGCTTAAGGGTTTAGTTATCAGGGATAAGGTGGAGAGGTTACCTTGATGAGCAGCCTAGTGGTATAGGGTTAGCTTTATCAAAGTAGCCTGCTTTACCAGGTCATGGGTAGTTACTGCACCTCGCTCCTGGATCACGTCCGGCTGGTGGAGTTCGACGAGGAAGCGGAGACTCCCCCTCGGTCGATCTGAGAGCCCTGACAGGTCGATCGACCCGCCTGGGCGGCGGAGAGCGTCCGTGGATGCGATGTCAGTGGGGCCCATGGCTGGTCAGTTGATAGCTGGCTGTCTTACCCATTCTGGTTGGAATAGAGAGGCAGGTGGAGGTTTCCTGCTCTCAGGGGTAAGAAGCTTCTTCGACTGCTACGGGGCTGGACCCGTTACCGGAACAGTCGGCATCAATAACCCACTGTGTAGCGAGTGACAGCGGGCTTGTCGTCTCCTCCGAGGCTGGCGGAGAACTGGATTCTTCCGTGCGGAGCAGACAGCTGAGAGCTGTCAGTGAAACGTGGGCCAATCAGGAGACTCTAAACAAGACACGTGACTCAGGCTCTAAAGTCCTACGTCACCTCCGTGTGAGGAGTGTGGAAGGTTTACTTATTTATCCTTAGCAAGGTGGAAATAAGTAATAATACTGATTTAACCTTTTAGCAAAGTAACAATAATACTGAAGCTGGATCAAACATTCACAATGCTGTAAGAGAAAGTGCATTAATCATTTAAGACATTTCTGTAACAGATTAAGGTGTCATTTTAGAAAGAGACACCAAGAGTCTTTATTATTATTATTATTTAAAGTCCGGTGGCTTCTTCCGATACGACCGTGACCTTGGAGGAATGTTGATTCAGGTTAAAACATAATAAAAGAGTCATTATAATCCGAGTTATTGGGAAGAAGATGGATTATTATTTTAGATGATCACGTAGGTCAGAGGTCAGAGTGTATATTGATCACGCTACANNGCTTCTTGCAAACCTGTAGCAGTAGGGGGCGCTCTCGTACAGGACGCTCCGTGTGTTTCTCTGTTTACCTCTCAGCCGTTCATGGAGGAGACAGAGCTAATTTCTACTAAAAACGTATCCATTCCCCAGCTAATGACGGATTTATTTTTATTTTTAAACCTTTCACCTCACAGAATGGCAAGGCTTGCCACGGATACGCGTTTATTTTGGTCAAAAAGGGCCGAGTCATTTCTGTGTTCAGCTTCAGAGTACAGCAGCAGCTCGCTGCTAACAGAGCTACAGAAGCAGCAGGGTCAGAGGGCTCATCAGAGCCTCGTACAGTGGGGATGTGATTTGTGAACTGTGAGTGATTAAACCCTACAGTTTGAGCTGCACAGTTTATGCCCAGCTTACAGACCGAAGAAATGTGGAGGTGTTTTGGGGAGGAGCCGTAGGACGTTAGATTCAAAAACTGCTCTCTTGATGAAATAATCCACAATGAGGCTTTAAATATCATTGTTATTCCCACAGGGTCAACACAGAAACAAGGCATTGATAGAGGTCATTTTCATCTTATTGCATTGTTCCAGTAAGTCTGTAGATTAGATTTTGTAACAAAACCTGAAGACTGATCTGGATTGTGATTGGTTGTTGGACAGCATGGCCTGCGGGTGCAATTAATGGCTATTTAGCGCCCTCTATTGGATTCTGCTGAAATTCTAATTGTGCCTTGAAAGTAATGTTGAAGATATTTTATTTGACACAAGTTTGTGGTTGTACTTTTCTTGTAGACCACACTTGGCTATAATAAAGGATTTAAATGGACCTCAGATGCTTCCCCTTTACTCGTCTCTAACCAGATGCCTGTGGTGGCTGTGAATGTTTGAACGCTTCATAAGTTGATCAAGTTCTTCAGAACAGGACTGGCGTTCAATGAGGTGGTATTTGTCAACTTGATCAGGTGTTTCACATACCGTGAGATGTGCTGTTTGGTGGTGGGGTGTAGGAGGCTGCTGGGATCCTTGGAGGATGCTTGGACCAGAGCAGCATAACCAGCATCCCACAGTATTTTGCCAGAAGCTGATCAGTGGCATCCCTCATGGGCTGTGTCCAGTGTGAATGGTCCAGGATGAAGACCAGACCACCGGCCTTGATGGATCCTGTGCGAGCAGCTTGTAGAAAGGCAGCTCCGTTATCACTGGAACATCTGATGGAGACAGAAAAGAGAATAGGCAACACATTTTTACTGCTGTGGTTCTAAATATAACATTCAAATAAATAAGTTGGGCCAGATTGGAGAGGCACAGGATTAATAAGAACTGAATGAACAGAGGAGGTAAATCCACTACAAAAAAAAAATCACATCCATGATCTCTAATAAAAAAACAGTAAATGCATCTAAATACATAACTTAGTCTGGGGATCAACATGTAACATTTAAACACAACAGTTGTTTATTTTACAGAAAAGAGCATTGAAGAGCATCAGTAATATAGAGATCCCTCTCTAACCTGTTATTTATCCTGATCAAACACTGAAAACACTATTTCAGCTGTCAGTTTTTTATTTAAATATCTGAACATACATTAAGCTAGTACTATTTTCATTTCAGATAGGTAGAACTCCAGTCTTCTTAAGAACAATCAGGTTCTTATTATTTGTCTTTTAAGTCTTTTCTCTAAGATTTGAATAGTCCAACTGATGGTGTTATAGGGAACACAGCTGCTTAAAATTAAGACTTCCTGATGAATCTGTCTCTGAAATCGTTTTTGAGATACGTTTTTACTACTCTAGGTAAAATAGATATTTATGATACCGCATTTAACAACTTGTTAAATGCGCCAGAATGCAGGAAATGGCATCTACGCCATACAGACTTTTCTGTGGGGGGGGAGTGTCCCCCACCACGCACACATTTTTGATGCTTCTGACACTCCTGGACTGCACAAACAAAAAGTTAAGCTAACACAATTAGCGAATGCAACGTTAGCTAGCTTGTAATCAACTCATTTCAGCCTGTTAACAAACAAAAGTATCAGCAAAAATGCAAAGAGTCTAAATCAAAGCTTGCCGACTTAAACTTCCCCAGAAATATAAAAGCCTTATGTAGACACACCTTTGAAATGTTGTCGTTTATTCGTGATGCTGTCGAGATAAAAGAAGTCTGCCCGGTGCCTCGTTTCTGTAAAAAAGATTATGTGGAAACAGCGCCCCCCCAAAACCCGCTAGTGGCGGAAGAGTGTAATGACAACAACATAGGGTTATGAGAAGCGAATAAACCACTTGTGGCGTGACGAGGTCCGCGACAGTAGTCTATCTGTTTGACGATAAAACCAAGAGGATTGTTGTGTAATGTTTAAAAAGATTAATTTCAGAAGAACAATCTGTATGTTTGTCCCATACTTGATAAGAAACTTGGTTAGGATTCGAACCCTTGCCTCCCGCGTGAGAGTCCAGTGCTTTGACCACTGGACTACGAAGACAAANACAGTCGGCATCAATAACCCACTGTGTAGCGAGTGACAGCGGGCTTGTCGTCTCCTCCGAGGCTGGCGGAGAACTGGATTCTTCCGTGCGGAGCAGACAGCTGAGAGCTGTCAGTGAAACGTGGGCCAATCAGGAGACTCTAAACAAGACACGTGACTCAGGCTCTAAAGTCCTACGTCACCTCCGTGTGAGGAGTGTGGAAGGTTTACTTATTTATCCTTAGCAAGGTGGAAATAAGTAATAATACTGATTTAACCTTTTAGCAAAGTAACAATAATACTGAAGCTGGATCAAACATTCACAATGCTGTAAGAGAAAGTGCATTAATCATTTAAGACATTTCTGTAACAGATTAAGGTGTCATTTTAGAAAGAGACACCAAGAGTCTTTATTATTATTATTATTTAAAGTCCGGTGGCTTCTTCCGATACGACCGTGACCTTGGAGGAATGTTGATTCAGGTTAAAACATAATAAAAGAGTCATTATAATCCGAGTTATTGGGAAGAAGATGGATTATTATTTTAGACGATCACGTAGGTCAGAGGTCAGAGGTCAGAGTGTATATTGATCACGCTACACAACAATACGAACAACAACATCAGTCAGTCAGCTGCTGGTTGAAGTCATCTCAGACCAAGTTCAGAGAATAGACCTCACATCCAGACTGAAGGGGGACTGGGGAGGCACTCCTGCTGATGGACACTGTCTTTTGTCCCTAAATCAATACTTGACAATCCACCTGCTGTCATTGTGGCTCTGCTGTCTCCTGCTGCTCCTCTGTACAGGCTCATCTGTGTGACAAAAACAAAGTCCTCAGACCTCACAGTCAAATCAACCTCATATAGAATATTACAGCTGTGGACTCACAAACCTGTAGCTTCCATATAGAGGACAGGGTGATGCAGCTGTAGTGAGTAGCACCTGACCTGGATTAAAACACACCACATCAGTCAGCAACATTTAACCCTCACACTGTCCTTATTTTGAGGCCCATGAAGTTTTCTAGTCTTTTGGGGTCAAATTGTCCCCCTGAAGACAGCAGGAGGGTTCAGTTAGTCCTGGACTACATCAGTGATGATCTGAGGCATCATGTTATGTTTAATCAAGACATAATCTTTACAGTTTTATCCTGTTGAGTTTAATATATTGTCAGCTTATATACATCCATCCATTCATCCATCTCTGAGTTGCTCGTTAGGAAATAATTACAGCGTATTTTGAGTTATAATGGTGCAACGCTAATCTAGAGGCATCAAAGATTACACCTGTTTAATATAAAGTGATTTAAATATGGAGTCACAGGCACTTTAAAACCCAGTCCTATTTGAGCTCAATGTTTCAAGTGTCTTTTTAGTCGTTAGTCAGTCAAAATGTCTTTTCAGTTCAGTTCTTTTCTTGTTCAGTAGTTTGAGTTGTTACCACTTGTTGATTGTGTTCGATGAGAAGAATGATGTTCTTCAACTGAAGGTTCCGTTCGGTTCTGGGCACCAGCTCGCCATCTCCGTCCGGAGAGAATCCAGGAATCCGATCCAGTTCTTAATCGGCAGGAAAAAAAACCTAGCCTGCACAACAATAATGAAATTATTGTACACAGCTAAATAAAATCTATCTTATCTCATAGCTTAGTTTTTATCTTCAGATCTCATATTACTACAGTAATATTTCACATGCATGTCTTTTGTTCAACTCAAAATATCATTTGCTGTACATGAAATAATTTTTAATCTCTGTAAAACAAATAAATTGATTATCTCTATCCTTTTAAGTGTCAACCATGAATTTATGATTAATATTTTTAACAAATGAAATCATTTTAAAGCTTTTTAAAATCATAACATTAAATACATTTAACCTAAATATCTCATCATGTAGTATATTTTACTAACAACAATATTCTCTTTTTAAATTAATCCTTTTGTATCAGTAAAACCCTAAATGAGCTACCAGGATTAGCATTAGGCCTACAGAAGAACTTCTGAAAAGTTCCACATAGTAAACCATCAAAATGTACATTTAACATTCAACAAACATTACATTTAGTCACAAAATAGTGCAAACATAACTTAAAGTGCTTCTATAAATCATAGGCTTAACAAAAAATAGCATTTTCATTGCTTCTAAACAGGGAAAAATCCACCCGCGATAACGTATTTTCAAAAATAAAAGCACACGATTACAATAATACAAATAGAAGGAGAGAAACAGGACGTTTTCTCTACTGGGTTACACTCTATAATTCACCGTTTCTCACCACTCACCTGGCCCTTCACGTCACACTACAAGATACTCCCGCAGGCAGAGACAGTCAAGTTCAGGATTCAAAATGGCAATAAAACCATAACACGCTAAACACAGCTGTAAACAGTTCATCACAACCCACAGGAAGTGACCTGAAGAAGGAAATGAGAGGCGTCTCGTTATCAGAACCATAGATATCATATATATGATATCTACGATCAGAACAACCTGAAAGGAGCCGCACTTTGCTAACCAAAATTAACACTGTTTATGAACTGTTGATTGCTCTTACCACGTGATCCACGCGCAGTGCATTGTGGGTATAAATGTCGCGCTTTTTACAAATTAGGTCAAAGTAAACATTTAAACAAGGTAAGGACATGCTAATTATTAGTTTTAAGTTCATCCGAGCTTTTAAAATGTATATCTGTGATTTCATAAATCAAAACCATGAGTCAGAATATATGTCTGTATAGCCTCATAAATACCGCTGACATGCGCAAGACTCACTGTCGCCGGCGTGCTGATGAACTGAGAGGTGCCCCTGACTGAGAGGCATCTCTGAGCCCATTGGCCCTTATCGCACGTGGTGAACGGTGGCCGGGATAGATGACGCATGTCGTCATTGGTCTCGTGAGCACGAGAAGTCCTACAGGTACATATGTCCGTATGACCATTACGGCATATGAGTCCTGCCTCTAGGTACGTCAGCATGTCAGTAATTGGTGCTGCGCTTTTTTTTCATTTGGTCCATCATTATTTGATCCATGACAAACTCCTTTCTTTTGCCTTTTCTAGACCCATATACTTTGGTTTCATTCATTCTTTTCAAAACCCTTCTCAAATTACTGGTTTTAACCAACCAAAACACAGTATCAATCAAATTATGATCATACAAGATGTACTGGAATCTGAATGATATAAGAACTTAATCAACTATTTACATATATATATATATATATATATATATATATATATATATATATATATATATATATATATATATATATATATATATATATATAGAGAGAGAGAGAGAGAGAGAGAGAGAGAGGGTGGAACTCAATTAAATTCATAAAATTAATCTGAGGTTTTATCATGACTTTATTCTTTATTTAATTTTTTATTACATTTATTTCATTCAATATAAAACAGTTAAAAAATAAGCAATAAAAGATACATAACAAAAAATCTAATTGAAATGAAAAGGAGCAGAATGAAGAAAACATCTTATCATTTCTGCCCCATTTAACAAAAGGAAATCATCTATACATTCTTACAACTCAATGTTTTGATAATAACAAAATTTAAAAATGAATTTCAAACCCTAACACAATTAACTGGTTCAAAAAAAGGGATAGGAAGAAGCATAGCTTATTTTCCTATCTTTAAATTGTTTACACACTTGCATTACTTTTTTTTTTTTTATAAACTCAGATGAACAACAACCTCTGACTACAATGACACCACAAAACAAAACATTACGTCCGAGTGGGAAAACAATATGGTATAATAATCACCACAGCAGCACATGAACAGATCACTCTTCCTCTTTTCTGTATCGATAGAAAATCTGTTCTTTGTATAATTTTTTGAATTGCAGTATATATATTTGTACTTTGTTTGATTTTTTTCTTCAATTCTGTTCCATAAAATAACTCCACAGATTGAAATACACATACTTTTAAGTGTTGTTCGAGCACAGTGATGTCTCAGATCTAATTCTCTTCTCAGATCATATCCCCCTTGTCTTTTTGTGAACAAACTTTGAATATTATAAGGCAGTGGGTTTTTTTTTTATTGACTCTATACATGAATAAGGCTGTCCTAAATTCTATTAAATATCTTTTCACAAAGATTTCCAGCTGATGGTGTTATAGGGCTGCTTAACCCTCCCGCACTCCTGGAAATTCCAGACAGGAGGAAAGGTCATCCCACCCCCCACCCACCCCCCGTCCGGTCACACACNTCACACACACACACACACACACACACACACACACACACACACACACACACACACGCACGCACGCACACACACACAGGCACACAGCTTGGGACCGTCAATCGGACTCAATCTCCGAGTCCACCTCCACTTCCTCGTGGCCCCTTTCCTCCTGCCCGCCTCCACCGCATCGCGGGACCACCATCCGGCCAAGACACACACGGCAGCACGTCTTCGAGCAAAATCCGCAGACAAACTTTCCGCAGACGCGACACGAAGTGCTGGTCTTTCTATCGTTCTTTCTAGGGCACAGTTGACACCTTCTCCTGTTTGTCCTCCTCCTAGCACTAACACTGCTGCTGCTGCTACTACTACTACTACTACTACTACTACTACTACTACTACTACTACTACTACTACTACTACTACTACTACTACTACCGCTGCCGTTACGGGCTTCGCCCCCTACTGCCCTCCTCCCCCTCCCGACGTGGCCGGGCGCCTCAGCGGCCGTCCGCGCCCTCCTGTCCCGAATGTCTCTGGCCAACCGGGCCGAGAAGGGACAGCGAGGCGGCCGCTTTCTGCGTTCGATTAGCAGGGCCACCAGCGCCTCCCCGAGCCGTTCGAGGAACAGCCTCCTCTTGTGCCTGGCTCGGGGCATCCACTCGGGGTGCGTCTCCTTCCACAGCACGAAGGCGTTGTAGGCCGAGACGTCGATCAGGTTGTGAAACAGCGCGACGGTCCACCGTCTCGTGGCCCTGCGGCAGCCGTAGGCGGCCAGGAGCTTGTCGAGGTTGTCCACGCCTCCTTTGTTTTCGTTGTAGTGGAGTAGGATGCTCGGCTTGCGGTCCTGCCGGTCGGGGGCGACGCTCACGCCCCGGCGGTGAAGCGTGCTCATCAGGATCACGTTCCTGTTCCTCTTGGGCGTGTAAGACACCAGCGCGGCCACCGTGGTGTAGGCCGAGACCGTGGAGAGGGCGGCTCGCCCCGCGAAGCCCGAGATCACGGGCGGGAGCTCAGGTTTGTTTTTGCGCACGGTCCCGACCAAAGTGTTGCCGCGGCGGGCGAGCAGGCGCTCGGCCAGCCGGTAGGAGGTGAAGAAGTTGTCGCAGGTGACGTTGCACCCCGAGAGTCCCCTGGTGACCTCGAGGACGACCCCGGCCGCGAGGCCCAGGTCCCCCTCCTGTTCCTCAGATACAGGTTCGGTTCGGGAGGAGGAAGCAGCAGCAGCCCCAGGAGCGCCCACGCCTTCCCTCCCTAGGTAAACACTCATCCTCCAAGCGTAGCTGGACCTGGCGTCGCAGGCCACCCAAAGCTTGACGCCGTATTTTCCAGGTTTGGTCGGGATGTACTGCCTGAAGGGACACCGTCCTGTGTGTGTGTGGGGGGGGGAGGGTGGGGGTGAGAGAGAGAGAGAGAGAGAGAGAGAGAGAGAGAGACACGACACCTTACACGTAGCTGCAACTTTAGGCAGGTGAGACACAGAGAGAGAACGAGAGAGAGAAAGAGAGAGAGAGAGAGAGAGAGAGAGAGAGAGACGACACCTTACACGTAGCTGCAACTTTAGGCAGGTGAGACACAGAGAGAGAGCGAGAGAGAGAGAGAGAGAGAGAGAGAGACAGACAGACAGACAGAGACTGACAGACAGAGACTGACTGACAGAGACTGACTGACAGAGACTGACAGATAGAGACAGACTGACAGAGACTGACAGACAGAGACTGACTGACAGACAGAGACTGACAGATAGAGACTAATTGTTGAGACACAGCGAGCGAGCACGGACCTCTGAAAGGAACCAGGCGTTCGTCCACCGTGATCTCCGGACCTGGCACGTACATTCGCGGGAGCAGGGCGGACCAGGCCTCCCACAGTTCTCTGAACGGTGCGAATTTGTCCCGTACCTCCCCGCGGAGCGCGGACCTCTCGGCCCTGGTCCGCGGATCGTCGAAGCCGATCAGCGAGGACAGCTCGTGAAACCTCTTCCGGGGCATGGTGGCGGCGAAGATCGGACGCCCGCTCTCGCCCGCCCACAGGCACGCGGTGGACTCCCCGCGGGAGCGGTAGACCCCCGAGAGCAACAGGAGTCCCAGGTATGCGCCGAGCTCCACCGAGTCGGGCGGCCTTCGGGTCGAGCGCGGGGGGGAGGGGGCGCCGCCTCGGGGCTGTGGGCCCCGACGCTCGAGTCGTCCTCCGGCTCCTCCGAGTCGCCCGCGTCTTCGGCCTCTTCGGAGTCCGTCTCTTCCCGCGGCGGCCCTGGGGCTCGCGCAGGCGGGCAGGAGGCTCGCTCCTCCGTCGCGTCCAAGACCAGGCGCTCTAGCTCGGCGGGAAAGAAGGCTCTGAAGGCAGACGGGATGTCTCTGTCCGCTCCGGCACGCAGAGCCGCTCGGCTGGGTCCCTTGAGCGCGGGAGGCGGCGCGGGGAGCGCCTCTCCCTCCCCGGGAGGGCGCTCTGTCTCGCCTGGCGCCGGAGGAGGGGATTTTTGTCCGGCCTCCTTCCTGGGGCGGTCTCCCGGGCGGCGGAGGAGAAGCGGGAGACCGCGACGAGGGCGCCCCTCCGCGGCCCCGGTGGGCCGAGGCTCCGTCGGAGGGCCCACCGGGAGCCTTGCCGCGGCCTCTCCCCTTCTCCCCTTCGGACCCGAGAGCCTTGGCGGAGGGTCGGCGGACTCTCCCCGTCCGACGAGGGAGCGCGTCCGCCGAGGAGGCTTCGGGCCGGAGAGCCTTCCCGGAGGCGGGGCGG
>SSNR01000187.1:497658-536601 GCA_006937965.1 Callopanchax toddi
CCAGTATATATATCTATATATATAGATATAGATATATATATCTATATATAGATATATAGATATATATATATACATATATATATACTGCTGTTATACACAGTACACTTCTGCCAACTGTGTGTGTACCAATAGGCTATGCACACGCCTGCTCGGTGGAGGTGGGGGCATCGTGACCCCTGTGTTAGGAACGCAGAAGGGTTAAATTTATTCTGTTAAAGTGACCTGAGGCAGCATTTTTTTTTTTAAATAATCATGCATGTTCAGTTTGTTAAGAAAATTCAAAGCAAGGTTTGAATTTTATGATTAGATTTTTTTGTAAATGTTTTAGTTATTAATGTTTTTCTGTATTAAATAATTTCTTAGATGACTTTATTATTTTATTCATATCATCTTCCTGTCCTGATTGGAAAAGTCAAATGCAAAGTAAACAGTCTGCAGCAGCTAAGCAACAAAGTTATATTTAAAAACCAAAGTCGGAATGCTGTATATGGTACGTTTAAAGACATAAACCTGTGTCAGACATGAAGAAATGAAACCAAATACTTCTCATTATTTAATTCTTTACACCACAAACAACAGATAAATAATATTTAATTAATGCACCACACAAAAAGGAAATGCAAAAAGTACAAAATTAAAAACATTTTAAGTACATGTGTAAAAAAAAATGAAAAAACTCCATGGAAGCTGACAGAATGCAAAGTTAACTAAAATAAATAAATTAAATCATTTTTAAAAACTGTGAAGACCCTGACATTTCTGGTCTACTGAACATTTTTGCACATTTTCAATATATTTCCCATCTTTTCATGGTATAAAAGGGAAATTAAATTCCATAAATTATGGAAAAAGCAACAATCTTCTGTGATGCATGCATTCAAATTATGAATTAAAGACATGTCACCATTACAGCCAGCTGCCAAACTGAATCATCACAGTACATCAAACACCAAAATGACAGATCAGGGTGGGAGTGACTTGTTTAAATTTGTCCTTTTTGCTTAGTGGATTGAAGTATAATTATTGACATTTTAGAACTTTGCTTATAGATTGTTTACAACATTTAACACAACCATCCATCCATTCATCCATCTTCTGATCTGCTTAACAAACTGCTTAAAGGAAGTGTGTATTAATATTTTTGATTTCTGAGTTGTTTGATTCCTGAAGTTCCAACCTGTTTCCATTTCTATATGGGAGCAAACCTTTACTTCACTGTTTAGAATGTTGTAACTTTATAATGTGTGACAGTGAAAGAATGTCAGGGAGGACTTTCATATTCTCAAGTTGTGCAGCAGAAATCATCCAATAATACTTTTTTACAGTTTAACCTGACAGTCATGTTCTTCAACTTATAAAAAGTTACCTTCTGTTTAAGTACTTTTATCAATTTGTTTTGCCACAGTTTGTGTGTGTGTGTGTGTGTGGGGGGGGAGTGAGTGACTGAATATGTTTTATCTTTTTTCTCTTTCACCTGTTTTTATTATGCATTTGTATTGATTCCACACCTTCTTGTGTTTTTATTGGAAGGCACATCAGCTTTTAACTGCTTTAGAAATAGTTTTGACTTTTGGGAAAAAAACCCCATTGAGAAAACGCACCGTACTGTATGAACATGGAAAACACTGAAAGGCCTCAGCTGAGATTTTAACCAAACTTTTTTCTCTTCATTCTTCCATTTTAATATAGTTAAATATATAATTTATGTGAATAATATTCCACATTTTTTACTCATCAAGATTTTCATCGACAAGAAATAAACAGCAGCCCGTGCAACATCAATTTCAGTTTGCACAAAAAGAATAGTTTATGAACGTGTTTCACATTATTTCTCTAATTTATAAAAAAAATGTCATTTACTCTTTAATGTAAACTGATCTGCAGATGAGCTGTTGTTGCTGTTCAGCAAAGCACCATCTGTCCATGCTTGACTGGCTACTTTGACCTAAGTACATGTACGTATACGGGGTACTGATATGAAACTTTTAATATTTTTATATCTCTTTTAGAGTTTCTCAAGTTACAGTCACAGCATGAAATCAGATTATACCTTTCTAAACGATGTGTTGCACCTTTTGCGTATTTTAACTTACTACTTTTGTTCTTTTTGAGTCTAACTCACACACATAAAACTCATAAGTTCAGCAGGGCTGTTTTCTCTGGATACAACACCCTCTTAGCCCTGACAGGCATTTGAAACCTGATTTCCTTCCAAAACCTGGATGAAGGAGAGAGAGACGGGGACAGTTGGGAGTCCTTTCCATGGTTTTCCTCGTCTTCTCTCCTCCTCACGCACGTCCTCCATGTTTGCCTCGTCTGGAGGTTTTTCCACCAGCACACAGCACCCTGCTTCTTCCTCAGGTGGCGCACTGACTCTGGGAAAAGGGCCAGCTGGACTGGGGTGATCTCCTCCAACTCAACCAGAACCACCTGGAAAGTAAAAGCTGGGTTAGAACTGGGATGCATTTCTGGTTATGTCTCTGAAACAATTTCCTTCAAATGTAAATCAGGTTTGTTTCTTTGTTTAAATTAACTTGTCAAACATTTGTTTTATGTATGACACGTCATTATGTGTTATACGGCTGGTAAAATAAGTTTTGAACACGTCACCAATTTTCTAAGTAAATACATTTGTAAAGATACTATTTGTGACATTATTACCAGACGTCAGAACAACTCATCAAATACACACAAAGAAATCAAACCGTCAATCTCCATACATTATTAACAAAATGGAATGACACAGGAAATAGTATAAAACATGCCAACTGAAATGTATTTAATACTTTGACCAGGGGCCTTTGTTGGTGCTGCCGCGTTGAGACGCCTCCTGTACAAGAAACTTGCCTCATGTGTTGCTGAGATGTGATTTTGGCTCACACAGTCTTCAAATGATGAGAGAATGAAGTTTATTCCATTATAGGAACTGTTTCTATTCTGGTTTGTTCACTAATCTTCATTTTTCCCATTTAGACTGAGGTTATGAGTGTGTGCATGTAGTGGCAGCATTCTGCCACAAGAGGGCATATCCAACACAGTGAGCGCTCCTGACTCAGCATACCAGCGCTGCTGTACTGGCTGCTGAAGAACAGATGCTCATTGTTGTCTTGTCTGTCTGTTAACAGCGAACAGCAGGAACAAACCTGCAAAACAATTCACTGATTTGTTATTCAAGCGTGCAACAAAATCCTAAAGGCTCGTCTATGAACTCTGACCTTTGACCTCTCCATAGATTTCCTATAGGATTCAGGACAGGTGATTGGCTGGGCCGTTCTAACAGATTTATTTTCTTTCTCTGGAAACCAGTTGATAATTTTCTTGGCTGTGTTTGTTTTGCTGAAACATCCGCCCTTCTTTTTTCATCTTCATCATCCTTAGATGTAAGAATATCTTTCTTCATGTTTCCATTATTTTTTCTTCTACTATATGAAGCTTGCCAGTGCCTTAAAACAGCCCCAAACTATAATGTTCTCACCTCCAAACTTCACTGTTGACGTGCTGTTTTTGGAGTGATATGCAGTGCCGTTTGACCTCCAAACATGGCGTGTATAATGGCATTCATAGTTCAGGGTTGGTCTATATTTTCACAGGATTGTTTAAATGTTGATCAGTGAACTTTGAACATGTTCAACCTGCTGTTTCTTCAGCAATGGAGTCTTGTTGGTGAGCTGCTATAGACCATGGCAGCTGAGTACATTTTATTGTTTCCTTGAAAACAATTGAACCTGCTAATTCCAGGTCCTTCTGAAGCTCTCCACTAGTGCTCCTTGGCTCTTGGACAACTTTTCTGATCATTCTTAACACTCCTCTGTCTGAAACCTTAGGTGGAGCACCTGGTCGTGGCTGGTTTATGGTGAAATAGACTTCCTGATTGTGGCCACAGCAGTCTTCACTGCAATATTCAGTAGTTTAGACATTGTTCTGTAATCAATGCCATCAGGGTGTTTTGCAACAATTAGGTTGTGAAGGTCTTGGGAGAGTATGGACAGAATTTCTAGACACAGCTGTGGGGTGGAGAGTGTTGGGTTTAGTGGCAGGAGGATCTCTCTTTTTGCAGATGATGTGGACCATCCTCCTAGCTTCATCAAGCTATGACCTTCAGCTCCTGCTGGGGAGGTTCACAGCGGAGTGTGAAGCAGTGAGGATGAAGATCTGCATGTCCAAATATGAGACCATGATTCTTAACCAGAAAATGGTGGTCTGCCAACTTGTGGTTGGTAGAGATGTTCTACCACAAGTGGAGGAGTTTAATAATCTCAAGGTCTTCCTCACAAGTGAGGTGGGTCAGGAGATCAACAGGCAGTGTGGTGCAGATGCAGAACAAGTCTGATGTAGTGAAGCTGGAGCTGAGACAGAAAGCAAGGCACTCGATTTACTGGTTGATCTATGTTACAATCCTCCCTCATGATCATAAGCTTTGGGTAATGACAGAACGATACCATTGATACAAGCAGCAAAATGAGTTTCCTCCACAGGCTCAGCCTTAGATAGGATAAGAAGATTGGACATCCAGGACCAGGAGGGACTCTGAGTTTAACCACTGCTCCTCCACATCAAGAGAAGCCAGCTGAGGTGGTTTGAGCATCTAGTGAGGAGGCCTCTTAGACACCTCCCTGAGGACGTGTTTTGGATTTGTCCTGCTGGCAGAAGGCCCCTGGGTCAACCCAGGAAATGCTGGAGGAAGTTCATCTCCAGGCTAGCCTGGGAACACCACGCAGTTCCACCGTAGGAGCTGGTGGAGATGGCCAGGAAGAGGATAGTCTAGGATTCCTTATGCTGCTTCCATGACCCAGAATCAGATAAGCGAAAAAAAACAAGGCAAGGTGAGGTCTTGAGAGCTGATTGGTTTTATCCATCATGAGAAGTGTTTTGTTTGATACCTTGGTATTGACACATGTTTTAGAGAACATCAGTTTGAACTTAGTTTATATTGATTAGCACTATGAAGGATTGCTTTCTAATTACTGATAGGTACCAGCTGGTATTGTGACTTTCCATGCCTTTTTGCACCTTCCTTTCTTCATGTATTCAATACTTTATGCCTGTGTCATTCCATTTTGTTACACATAATGGACATCAATGATTTGATTAATTTGCATGTGTGGATTAAATGGGTTGTTACCAACATCTGATGAGAATTTCATGTCAGTAGCAAATTAGTGACATGTCCAATATTTATTTGACCCAGTTTAGATTAATTTAGGCTAATTTAAAATTGAGAAAAGTATCAGATGAATCAAGCTTTTTGTAAATTTAATGAAAGTGCAGTAAATGTTGCCATGGTTTTGACTTTGATTTGATGTTTACATCTTTATGAGCTGTTTTGTTTGTATTGTTGCTTAGTGCAGGGTGGATGGTTTGCGTAAACTCAATGTTATGCTGAAAAGCATTTTGTTGTAGGTATAAAATTCTTAAACAAGTGAAAATCATACATTGAAAAGTCTTTCTTTACCTTGACAGATCCCTCGAGCAGCGCTCTGTGCATTGCTGCCACATGTTCCAGCTGCTGCCTTGTGCTTTCAATGTTGTCACCTCCATCACTGCACTCAGAAATGTTCTCATTTCTACTGGTGGTTTGGTCAATGAAAGTCGAGGCAGTGTAGAGTAGAAGGACACAACGGCTGGCTTGAATGTTTTCATCTACAGAGTCCATGATGGCTGTAGGAAGAAGTAAATCACCAGTGTTACTTTGCAACTTTTTCATATTTAAAATTTTTAATCTCTCCCTGCTTGAACACAGCTGGTTTCTTTGAAGGAGTAAATAACCGCTCATGCAGAAAGCAATGAAGGCTGAGGAGACATTTCCACAGTTAAATTTAGGCAGGGCCGCTCCTGGCCAATTTGGGGCCCAAGCAGAATTTTTTTAACAATACAAATAAATGCAATATTTAATAACAATACAAATAAAAGGTTTATAAATTTTGGGAATATTTAACTTCACCAAATATAGTTCCACATGACATTACCTAGGGGAGTGTTGCGGGTGTGCACACTATGCATGCCTGCTTTGTAATTTAGTTAATTTCATGGTGAAGCAAAAACAAACAATGGAAAACCTATTTGGAAAAAAAGCAATGGATTGAATTCATTATTCAACCCAAATCATTTGAACTAGATTTTCTTTTACAGTAAAATATTAATGCCCCACCAATTAACACCTTTAACATGTAAATACACTTATATCAGTGCTAATCGTGTTGATTTTATGATTAGAACATTGCCCTTTCAAAATATTGCAAAAAACACAAGAGTCATATTTTTGAACGGCTCTTTGAGGTGAAAAGTACCCTAATGAACGGCTCCCTTCAAAGAGTCATAAAGCCCATCTGTAGCTCAATCGTTAAAATCCTAGTTTTGTAAAAGCACGGGTTTTTTCCGATTGGTGTTTTAAAATGGGACTAGTTTGTGAGCGGCTGTCACGTGATCGGTTCAGACCAATGCAGCGGCTGCATTTAGTAACAGAAATCCAACAAGGGGCAACATGATTACTCTTCTACTTTTTTTCCCTCTGCATGTGGCGTGCCTCACGGCAGCGATGCGCATCACAGCAGCGATGCGCACCTTTTGCGCATTTGCAATCCGTCCACTGGAGCTAAATGGGGCCCCCTCGGAACCGCGGGGCCCTGCGTGTTCTGCGTGTAGGGAGGAGCGGCACTGAATTTAGGTGTTTCTGTGCAGAAACAATAGTGCTAACGTTTTTACGGCAGTGATTTAAAATGGACACCAGGGGGAGCCAAAACAAGCAAAATGGCATAGTATCTCTTTAAATATGAGTCCAGTGTAAAAATGGCATTTAAGTTGTTACTTCCTCCTCATGTGCAATCAACAATACAATACCAAGACATAATCCTTACAATTTATACCTCATTGTTAAGGGGACAATCTAGGTTTTATAACAACACAGAATAAACAAAGAAACACAGTGATAGTTTGTAAATTCAACAAAAAAGATGAACAAAATGAGTTTCACTGACAGGTTGCTGGAAACAGCAAGGACAAATGTTGGAAGACTTTCAGAAAGCCTAAAGAACTATTGATTACTACCATTTGAATTGATTACAGTCTGAGTCTGACTCTGGAAATAAGGACGATTCGACACTTGTGCACAGTCCTGTAGGTGACTCACCCTGCCCAGGCAGACAATCACGACCTCCTATGAAGAGTTTGTATCCACAAGCCTTTTCCAGTACTTCAGGTAGTGTATGCAGAACAAAGTTTTCCACTTCCTCATTGAATCCATAGACATCAGGTTGGGGGTAAATCACATATGCATCATATAGCTTTTTATCTAAATTTGAAAGAAAAAAAAATCAGGCAAGTTTATTTTTCTAAAACTAGTTTATAGTCAGGATTGTAACTTTTGGGGAAATGAACAGAGCATGTTTCTTTTACAAAGAACAAACCCATGGTCACTAGTCACAGGCTGTATGTTGACACTTTTCTTTGAAAAAAATAATTCATAAAATCATAGATATATGTGAAAGATGAGCAATAGAGATGACTGATGTAAAAACATGAAAGTGATGAGGTTTTAACCCAACAGCAACAATATAAAATTCCTCAAGCAAAGATCATTCATAAATAACCTGTTGTGTGTTTCACCTTTATTTTTGTAGAAGAGTGGAAATGCTCGTCTCAAACACAGAATGATGTCAATCTTAAAAACATAATAGATGGTGACGCTGATGATGAAGAAAACAGTCACACCACCAAAAATAAATCCAATGGTAACGACGATGTTTGGATCTGCAACGATGAAAAAGAAACACTTTACAAAGGGTTGGGTTAGGGTTATAGTTCGATACTCATCTGGGATTAATCTGTGGTCAGCGATGGATGTGATTCGATTTTTGTTTAATTTCATTAGTTTTGTTGGTTTTTATTGTGTGCTTTTTTCTTAATACTTTTACAAAGTGGATTTTAGTTTTATTATTAAAAATCATTCGAAGACTAATTTTTTTCAAAGACTGGAAATAAGTAACCCTTTGGGCTCCCAGTGAGCAAATCCATCACACATTGCTAAAAATAGTTCTTCAGTCTTTGACAATGTTTGTCCCATTTTATGTGGATTTCAGGAGACATCCACCAGCACTGCTCCCCCTCACCATATCCAGACCAGCTGCTGAAGGAGTTTTTAATTATTATGATTCATGTCTGCTTACAAATGTATCCTGCTTGTAACCTTTTAATTTTCAGCATCAGCTTTCGATGCACGGACTAAAGGTTTTGAACAATCAAAAGACATTCCATTCTTGTGAGGAATCAGCAGAACTTTGTTTTGAATCAGAAACATCAACGGAAAAAGTTATTAGTTAGCTACCTTTGAATAGTAATAAACCAGCAGCAGCAGATTCTTATCTTTTTGTCATGAATGCAATCATGTGATGTTGTGCAACCTGTGTTCTGAATAAATATGGGCTGAGAAAAGATCCCGGCAGAGTTCCATTCCGATGCCTAACCAGCAGACGGGTGGTCTCTCATCCACAATGCTCAAAAAACTAAAACTAACTGTCTGGTCTGATTCTGTTCCTTAGATCTCGGGGTTTCTAAGAGTAAAATCTCTAACAGCTGCCCTGTGTCCTCCATGGAGACCTTCAAGTTCTTGGGTACCATTATTTCCTAGGACTTGAAGTGTGAGAGCAACATCACCTCCATTATCAAAAAGGCTCAACAGAGGATGTACTTCCTGCAGCAACTGAGGAAGTTTGGTCTGCCAAAGGAGCTGCTGATGCACTTCTACACAGCTGTGATTGGGTCTGTCCTGTGTGTCTCCATCACAGTGTGGTTTGGCTCAGCCACTAAGCAGGACAAGAAGAGACTGCAGGGGACCGTATAGACAGCAGAAAGGATATCCAGGACATCTATATGTCAAAAACCAGAAATCAGGCAGGAAAGGTCACAGCTGATCCCTCACACCCTGGACAGTCTTTTGAGCTCCTCCCCTCTGGCAGACATTAGTCTGCAGACCAGAACCAGCCGCCATAAAAACAGTTTCTTCCCTCATGACATCACCATTCTAAACAGCTGACTGGTTTGCTGTGATTTTTGCCTGGTTTAGTTTAGATTTCTGCTTTCATATCTTCTGTTTAATGTGTCTGCCGTGTTTGGTTGTTTGCATCATTTCTGATGACTGCCATGTTTGTCTGCTTATAAAGTGCAATGTCTGTAAAAATAAAATAAATAGAAAAAGATTGGCCACGGAGTTAACTAAAAAAAAGGTGTGTGTGTTTTTAAGGTAAAAACTAATAAATAAAAACATTTAGAGGCTCACACACCTGCTGGTAGCAAAGTAAAATATCTCCTAAAAATGCCCCTGGAGCTGTCCACCCGACAGACGTAGTTGATGTTGAAATCCTCTGCTCTGAGTTCAGAGATGATGAGCAGTCGTTCTAACCACACTCCTCTTTCAGGTTTGTCTTGGTTCCATTTACTGTTGATAACAATCAGATGAGAAAAACTAACATTAATGCAGTAAAATGTAAGGCTCCTGTGTTTAATTAAAGCAGGAAACATAAAAGCTTGCACAAGGTTTGGTTAAATGGTAAATATAATCATGAAGACACTAACCGTTGTTCTGGTGAGGAGATGCGTGCAGACTGATTGCTGATAGAATTATTTCTGACAAACCAAGTGAGACCAGCAGAGGGATTTTTGGTACCCTGAACAAACACCAGACACTTCCTGGTCAAACTTGACCCTAAAAACACAACAGCAGAAGTCATTTTAAACAGAAATGTTTTCATTAAATCATATTATGGACCTTTAAAAGGTGGGGGAAAGTGTCAGTTAGCTTAAAATAAACAAAAACATTTTAAATCATTTAATATCTCAAACATGGGAAATGGGGCCTCACCCTTCTCTGCCTTAACAGCTTCATTTGCAGGTTCAAGAACTCGTGGAATGAAGGAGTACACGTCTAAAAAAACAGATGACATCATTAGATTAACAGAGATGGAAATGGGAAATATATTTAAGTAAATAAGTTTATTTTATTGTTTTGTTTTCAGATTTAAAAATGTTTAGGCTGTAAAAATTATTGTTTATGAAATGTATTTTGAATGATTGCATTGATCTGTCTGAAAAAAACTCATGCTTGAAAATAAATTGCACACTCAAGCCTTTACATCAATAGACATTCTGTATGTCTTTAATTTAACGCTAATGATGTTAAATGTTTGCTTGTTTTAAAAGAACCACCCCTGGTGCAGCGTGCCTCCAAACCAACATCACCCTGTGTTCACAACATTATTAATACTAATATGTTTTTTGCTGGTAAAACTATTGTTTCAGTGCATTTTCCCAAACCTCTGAGTGTCTCTGTGTTTACAGAAGTTATCTTATTAAACCTAATGCCTCAGCCTCACTCTGTCCTCAGTATATTTCTGTATTCGTTTACAATAGCATGCAAACGGTGCATAACATGAACAGATGAAAGTCTGATAACATAACTTGCCAAGTCTATTATGACCTGTCTTCAGTTGCTGTGAAGCATCCTCTGCTTCACTGTGCTGGTGTGTTTTCTTCTCACAGCTCTGATGCTGCACACACACACACACACACACACACACACACACACACACACACACACACACACACACACACACACACACACACACACACACACACACACACACACACACACACTCTATCACTTTGCTCTGAAGCTGAAGGGCAGAATTCCAAACTCATGGTTTTTACATGTCTCTATTTCCAACGTCTCAACTCACTTTCTGTAGAGTTTATTTTCGTTCATTCATATTTGATCTTGCAAGAAGTAGAATCACATGTGCAGCATCTTTGCATCTATATGCATATTTAAATGAAGGTGTTTCAAGGGGAGGAGTCTGAAATCTGTTTACATGTGAGTACAGCATCACACATCTGGATAGGTTTGTGTGAACCCCATTTTCTTAATTTGATATGTCATATTTTAGGACATCCATCAAGTCCCTGGTTCCAGTCAGCTGGTGAGAGGTAGAGTACTCCCTGTACAGGTTACCAGTCCATCACAGAGCAACACCGCATGCACACACACTCACACCTAGTGCTAATTTAAAATCACAGTTAACCTAACATGCATGTCACTGAGCTGTTGGAGAAAACCAAAGCAAGAACAAGTCAACTCCACTCAGAATGTGTTATAATGTAGAATAGTGTCTGATCCATCCTGACCTGTGATCGTTGCTTCAGTGGTCTCTGACACCGATCCAGTAACGCCACCAAGAGTGAACGTCAGAGTACAGGTATAGTTGTCTTTGTTTTCAGTTCCCACTTTGTAAATCTGAAGTATGGTCCTGTCCCTGTAGGCATACCCATCACTCCCATCCTGTATGGGCTCACAACCCTAATTAGGGAAAGCAAATGTTTTATTTATTTCATTTATCTCTTTATTTGGATTTAAATGACTCTCATTAAATCTTTTAGATTTTCCTGATACAATGTATGACACTGTTAGTAATGATGGAAACTGTTTTTATGTAAAGGAAACACTTGTCTGCAGAATATTTAAGTTAAATTAATAATAAAAATGATGAAAACTTTGTATGTTGACTCACTTTGTACCACTTGATAGATGGAGTGATGTTGTAACTTTCCAGTTTATTGATATAATCCCCCAGAGGGCAGTTCAGGGTTCCAGAGATGCTGTAGGTAAAGACATGAGGGAATTTTTGAGGCCTTCCACACTCTCCAGCCACAGGCAGGTCCACCATCAACCACATGGACTGCATGCAGTCTTTAAAAGAAGTTCTGCAGGAGAAAAAAAAATATCTAAATTTTTAATTAATGTAACTTCTTTCTGAGATTTTTTGATGTGCTGCAATGATAAAGTCACTCGTGAGTGGGAGTGTCTAAATTGTGCATTAATATTGGGCCACAGGACTGCAGAGATGATATTCTAATCTACACCATGATGTACCCGTAGCCCAAAGTCCTGTGTGTGTGGTGATGTGATGGGGCAGAGGGAGGGAAATGTCAGGGACGGGGAGGTAAGACTGAGGGGACAAGCCATGTGAGCTGAATTAATCTCTGTGAAGACATCATCTAAATCTCCCAGCAAACTGAAGGGGAAGCTGGAATATTACATTCAAAAGAGGCGGAGGAGGCCCAGACTCATCTGTGAGCTCTGTGTTATCCATCTTGAGATATATTGTAGTCTGTTGGCAAAGAAGTAATGATAAAAATTGGGTAGATAGTCCTCCTCTATCTTTGGTCTTCTGTGTTTTTAATCTAATACGTGGAGGTTTATCCTTCCAAAGAAATTTAGAAATAGAGGAGTCCAGAGATCTAAACCAGTCAGATAATGGTTTATTTGGGATCATTGAAAATAAGTAATTAATTTTGGTAAAACCATCATTTTAACTGAAGCAACTCTCCCCATGACTGATATCCATCTGGCCAGATCATCTTCCATTTTCTTTAAGAGTGGGATGTGATTTAGTTCAGTTAGATCTGCCAGTCTATAGATATATTAACACCTAAATATGTAATATTCCCTGACTGCAACTCTGTGTAGAGTTGGTAAAGGAGCAATTCATTGGAAGAACTGTTGATTTTAACCAGTTTATTAAATAATCTGAAACTTTTGAAAGAGAGTGTATTAATTCAATTACCTGAGAGAGGGAAGATTGTGAATGCTGGAGGAAAAGTAATACATCATCTGCATAAAGACTGATGTTCTATGTTTTTACATTTTATTCCTTTAATATCTTTACTTTGCCTGATTGCTGCTGCTAGTGGTTCAATAAAAACAGCAAACAGTGAGGGGGAGAGTGCCTGGTGCCCCTCTGAAGACAGAAGCTGGCTGATGTCCGCTCATTTCTCCTGACGCGTGCTGTTGGAGAACGGTATAATATTTTTAACCAGTTTATAAAAGAGTTTCCAAAACCCAATCTATGCAGAGTTACAAATAAAAATGTCCAGTTTACTCTGTTAAACGCTTTTTCAGCGTCTAGAGACAAAATATTTGTTTAAGTGTTTTTACTGTTAGAGTAGTCTATTAGATTAAGTAATCTACGTGAGTTTCTTTAAGAGGAATTACATTGGCTCCTTGTCTAAACCTTGGATAAAACATTCATCCTGTTAATAACATACTGCAGTTTCATCATGTATTCTCCAGCATCTTCCAGTGTTGTGTTAAGGAACCATAGCGTCTCCCTGAGTACCAGAATCTGACCCGTCTGGTTTCTCATTTCTTGTCCGGTCTTCTTGTTGTACCAAGTGATATTGTACGGGTCGGCTGTGAGATTTAGGACTTTTGGATTGAGCAAGGTGCTGTTCAGCATGGCCACATCCCCGGGAACAGAGAAGATCCTGTCAAACTCATAATCATCGTTGATGCATTTATCTGTAAAGGCATGCACATTGAAAAAAACATCAGTTCAATTAGTCATTTAATTTTAAGTGCACATATTTTTATTGGTGTTGCAAATTCAATGTTGAGAAGCAGGGTTGTTGATGAATATGTAAAGACTTCTTAATTTTATTCTAAATGTTTGAGTTTATCTGTCGAGCTGTTTTTAAATAGGCGTTTTGCAAAGAAATAAACACAGATGATGATTAATGGCGACAACCTTCAGTTATAGGTTTTGGCCACAAGAAGGCAGTCAAATTCTCCCTAATGACAGAAAGTAGTTGCTGTGTTGACTTGGTAAAATAACATGACGTTTATTGTTTTAAAAAAGTACCTATACAATATAAATACTATATGTATTTGTGTTTTAGTGAAAACTAACTTTACTGAGCTCACCTGTGAGTTCTGCCCACATCCCTGACATCCACAGAAAAAACACAAGACGTTCCAGAGCTGAATTCAGACCCATTGCTGGAAAACATATCAACAATAAAAATCAACAAATGGTAATATAAAAGAAGCAAAAATAAAAACGTTAAAGAAATAAAACAACAGAAACATTTGAACTCATCCTTCAGTTTCTGGGTTACTTAATAAAGAATGTTTTCACCACTTTGTGGGGGAAATGATAAAAGTTTTGTTAAAATTATGACTTAGCACCTCATATTTATGACTTACAAATACTTTTATTACATCGCAGTGGCAGAAACTGGCTTCCATAGAATGAACTAACACAGATCAATTACGTAAATAATAAAACATTATGTTTTACCAACTGGAAAATAAAAATGGCAGGTTTTTTTGTGACAGAAAAAACCAGATAGACAGATAGTTATCGAGAAACATAAAGCTGTTTCTCACAGGAAACAGTAGTGATGAAAGTATGTGTGACTGCTGTGGAGAGAGGAGAGCACACAGGGGAATTTAGTTTTCTACAGAACTCCATGCTGCTGTGGGGAAGCCACGAAGAATGTAAAAGTTAAGTACATGGTAAAACCACAAAGTTCTTCACAAGAATCAACAATAAAGCTCATAACAATATAAGAGATAAAATCCTGAAACATACTAACACAGGAGTTCAAAACAACCATAAAAACAGAATCCATTTCCAGTGTAAAACTTGTCTAATTACATGGCTGCTTTTTAAAAGAAGAATCAAAGCTACATGGATGGTGATGTATTCCACAACCTGCTTAGACATTTCATTGACTTTACAGAACCTCATTCATTCAGTAGAACTCAAAAATCTCAATAACAAACCATAATGGACCTGACCTCTTCCTGGTTAAGCAGCTGTGGTGTCAGTGACAGGAAAACCCTGCAACGTGAGGTGAAAATGGCTCAGAAAGTCGATGTGGTCTCATTCCTCTGTAGCATCATCAGATATGATATAACCTCTGACCTTTGACCTCTGTTGACCATCACAACAATAATCCATGTTTTTCCCAATAATTTGGAATACAATGACTCTTGGATTATGTTTAACCTGAATCAAGATCCCTACAGGTGTCCTACTGTCCACTTTCAGGTGTCCACTTCCCAGATGACCTTAACTGGACACTAGCTGGTCTAATAAAACATTCTTTTAAAGATGTCTCTTCTGTAACACCAAGGACTGGTGTTCAAACTGTAATCTCTTGTTTACAGAACAGTTTCCTGTAGTGTTCCTGCTCAGGGTCATCCACACACTCACACTCAAAGTGTTATAATGCTTCTCTGCTATGTCATGCATTTCTACATTTATAATGTATAAATCTGGTTGATGTGTGACAAGTGATGACATGATGTGGACTCTCTGTTCACCAGTTCACTGAACATGAATTAAAATGAATTACAGTTAAATGCTCTTGAATGTCATTAAAACCATTTTTAAAATCAAGAAGTGACTTGTAAAAATAGATTATGACGGGACTTTGTAAAAACAAAAAATATAGTGCAACCTCTGTTCACATGAGCTATGAGTAGATGAGTAAAGTGGGGAGATCCTGTCAAAGGTAAAAGAATGCAATGCATATAACTACTGACTTTTACATTTTCACACCAAACGTATTCATAAAGTATATATGGTGGGTTAGCGTGTCCTCATGCTGCGTAGTTTTTGAGACAAGTTGAGTCAGAGATGAGAAGGGAAGCATTCAGCTGTTAAACAAACCTTTAATCTGAATAGTACAGTAGTGTGTTGTCACTCAGCAGAGGTGTTGGTGGTTGAAGTGTTTTAGCAGAGTCAGACTCTAGTTAATCTGTTCAGTTCATTTAGGCCTGATTGGTTCTGTTAATTATGAAATATGACATTTTATATGTTTGATATTTAAATATGTGTTAAATAATGTGGTTTTCTGTTTGATGCAGGATGATACCAACAGAGCTATCATCATTTTTTTCAACCTTCTCAACAACAAAAAAACATAAATACATTTGAGCATATAAAACCAAATAAAAATCAATTTATACAATAATAATCAATAGGATAAAAGACAGGCATTAGAAAATCAGAATCTGAATTTGATAAATGTGTGCACAAACACATATACAGAATAATGATTTACATTGTAAAGAAGAGTGAATAAGTGTGATCTGGGTGATCAACAAGTGCAGTAGTCAGTTATAATCTGGTGAAGTTAGATTTAAAGGTCAGATAGAGAGGTGTCTTGCCCTGAATTGTCTTATAGACAAAAAGAAGCCAGTGATGAAGGGAGAGCCAGCCCACCAGTTTATAAACAGGGGTACACATAACTGGTGTGCCAGTGTGCATGTGCACCAAACCTCATGGTGCGTACCAGATCCGTCTGGCCAAACGCTCCTTTGCAGACTGGTGCTTTTGTGGTACCGATTGTGCAGCTCGAGTGGGGACAGGGTGCTGCGAAGGAGTGCTCAGATAGCTGTGCAAGTTTGTTGACACAAACACAATGCAACACCAGTGGCATACACACACACACACACACACACACACACCCTGGAGCCAAACTCACAGTGAGGTCATGTGCACCAGACATCAGCACCAGGTTCTCCTATAGGGGTTCAGTATCTTGCCCAAGGACACTTTGATACATAGCCTAGGGTTAAACCCTGACCTCCTGATTAACAGACACCCTCTCCTCCCTCCTGAGCCACAGTGCTCAGGTCACCAACAGCGAACACAGAAGACTTGATACTATGAGTATCTCAGACTTTTAACTTTCAGTGTGTTTACATGCGCATCTAAGTCGATCTCTAGGTCGATCTGTTAATAAACTGGGAGCCTTTATACTAGTTTACATGTATGTTTGAAAACCAAATTCTCAATAAAATTCACGCCACTCCTCTATGATAGGTGGCGAGATGCACCCTTTCTTGTCGGTGTTTTTACAGATGTTTTCTTAGCTTTTAAAAACGCTTGTTTTAAATGTTTCCATCAGACACAAATTTGCTCAGGCGTCCTTGTGTAGCCTGAGCCAGCAAGCTGTTCATTTATTTTTGCTGCCATCTTCTTCTACCACTACTGATTTGTTTGTAATCCCACTTCTGCGATCCCAGAGAAGGAGCGTCCAACCGGTCTCAGCTCGACTGAGCTGTTTACATGCAGACGAAATCGAGCTACAGCTGCATTATCTGGGTGCTTCAGCTCAATTAGATCCAGTTAGTCTTCAGCCAGACTAATGTGTTTACATGCATTTAAAAAAACAACTTCAGTCGATTTAATGTAATAGTTTGGTTTTCTGATGTGCATGTAAACACAGTGATTGACTTACTGAAGAGTTATTTCTCAAGGCAAACCGTTCACTCAGAGAAAATGAATAAAACCTATAAACTATGTTGGAAAAATCTTTCTATGAGTAATGATTATGATTATTATGACACTAAAGACTTTAACACTGAGAGACGTCAAAACAAATTATGCATTTTCCACTAAATAGACAGCACAAACAGTAATTACCCATCATTCAATGGGGTGTGAAAATATGACCAGTTTGTGTTTTAGGAGGTGGGAGATCTGGTTTTCGACCTGTAGTGAAATGAGGTGTCACATCTCTCTAGTGAGGATGTTCATCTGCTGGGGCTTTGTGGTGACGTGAAGTGAGATCTCTGACTGCCTAAATGTTTCCACTGTAGCTGAAAAACCACTAAACACGTTAGGACCAAGCCTTCACAGAAAAACAAACGTTGACATTGGATGAACCACATCCTCTGGTCTGCACAAACTGCAATGATCACAGAACAGAAGCTGCAAATGAACAATTTATTAATATTCTAGCTATTGTTTTAAAAATATGTTCATTTTAGACTCTTATAGGAAGCTGGTTGGTGGTTTCTACAAGCAGCCAGACTTTATGTGATTGAAGTGGTTAAATACGTGCTACTCAGGGTGTTTGAAGCTGCACAGAGAAACGAACATCTTTGACAATTGATCAAACAAGTAGAAGACAGAGAACAGCACCAATCAACAATCCAAAGCATCACTAACTTCACTGCACAGACTCACACTGGATTAAAATGTCAGCTATAATGAAATCAGATTTTATGTCTCAGCTGTGAGAGGAGTAGTGAGTACGCTCCCTGTGCTTTGTTCTTCATACCAACACATCCAGGTGGCTTCGAGAGGCAGAACCAGAGAGTCAAAATAAAGTAATCTAAAGCTGTTCTCAGATCAGAAAAGTATTTAGACTCACCTCAGAGAAGACAAGACACCAGGCAGCAGCAGGTACAGGAAGAAAACGAGAGCGCACAATACGCCAAGAGTTAAGAGAGGAAACCTCAAGTCAGAGCATCCATGGAGCGACAGCTCCGTCCCGCCTACCTCACACAGATCCATCAGAGATCTCTATCAATAAACTGAAGCTGAATTAAATGATTTAAAAGTAAATCCATGTCAAACTGAGCATAAATGCTGACACTAATCTATATAATATATTTTTAATTTAACAACAATTTAAAGAGGAAATCATCAGGCATGCTGTCAGATGATTCACACCCCACACATAATAGAGAGTGATTTCCTAAACATGTCAGTTTTATTTTTTGTCCTGATGCAACACAATAAATTTTATATATATATATATATATATATATATATATATATATATATATATATATATATATATATATATATATATATATATATATATATATATATATATATATATATATATATATTTCATGAAAACTCAATTATTGATGGTTTAATTATTGCAGCCTGTAAACAGAATCCTATACGTCTTTGAAGTTGAAAGAGACAGATGGATGATACCACAGGACCGCTTGTAGAGGCGTTAGACTAAAGAGATGTGGTCTAGTATCGACCCACTCAGACATTCAGTGTCCTCCTAATAACCACACTGAGGTTTCACACACCTAACACACACACAGGCACACACACACACACACACACACACACACACACACACACACACACACACACACACACACACACACACACACACACACACACACACATCCAGTTCTAACCTGACTTCATCCTGTTTTCTATTTGTGAGAAAGATGGCATCAGTTATTATGACTATTATATTATGTATTTAAACGTCATTTAGGAAAACATCAACTCTCATGCAGATGATTTATACTTATACAAAAAAACACTATATGAAGAGTTACTGTTGAAAAATCATAAAAATATACATTCATTTTTTTATTTTAAAGACATCCATTACAATCACTCATGTCACATTTAATCACTGAAAAGGGGCTGATCAAATGTTTTTGACTCATTTTATAAATAATATTTTTAATAATAATCATGCTTTCTGTTTAAATGTTTTACATGAAAAGGTTTAAATATATTTTTCTCTGTTTCCCTGAGAATATTTAATGCTATTAGTATAAAATTCACAAAACAAGTCATTTTAATGGATTCTAAGATGACAGCTTAGCATAGAGGTTTTAAAATGATACGGTCCCGTTTCCACAGTAGGTGATCTTTTCATTTAATTTATCAAACATCCATAATGTTTTTCAGTGAAAGAAAAAGAATAAAGAGAAATTTCAAACATGAATATAAGTATCTCAATACAATATCGGTTCAGAAAAACAGACATTTATTATGTAGCTGATGAAGTTCATTTAAAGTCAAATTTGGATATATTATTATATTATTATTAGATATTCTGGTTTACATTCACAGATCGGTTGTATGACTTCTGCAACAGGTGCATGGACACATGTACAGATTTATGGTTGATGAGAAAACACCTCCATGGTCAGAGAGACATTTGTGCTGAATTGGACCTGAGCGTTTACTGTCTTGAGAAGACACCTGTTGTGGTGGATGTTTCTATAAATGAAGGGCCTCACATTCCTGGAAGGAATCATGTCTCCCTCCATCGTTCATGTCAGACGCTTAAACTCAGATCCTGCCATGTTGAGAGATGATGGAGTTTAGTTGTTTCAGTCATAATGTTAAGAAGAATTTCATGCAACATCATGAGATCCTGTTTGATCTGCTGACACAGAGTCAGAGTGACTATATGAAATTGTGATTTTTAAATTATGTAAAACTGACTGAGTTTGAGCTATTTCTGTAAGGTCCGCTGGCTATAGTGGCCATCTAGAAATGGGTTGAGTCCAAAAGTTAATCAGCTGTGGATGAACGTCCATGGATCACTTCCTGAGAGTTTCATTAAAATCCATCCAGTGGTTCAAGAGATGCTTTGCTAAAAGTCAGACAGTCAAACACATTGTTGCTTCTCACCTTTCAGTAACGTGATGATTTTAATGGATTTACATTCACAGTTCAGCAGGAAACACCTTATAGGGGCTCCTTAGATTTTTGAAGGAGTGTATAAAATTAAAGCTAGACTGAGAAGGTGCTGCTCTGTCGAGCGAGGAAGTAATCCATTTTCTTTTTCCTTTTGGGTTTGAAGAGGACGTAGAGGAAGACAGAGATCACAGTCAGGAAGCAGGACACGGTTACCGCAGCAACAGCCATCCACGTAAAGGTAGAATCTGTAAAAACACATTATCATTAGCTGTATGCTAAACTGGTTCTGATACTGGTATGAAAAACACAAAACCAGTTAGTGCATCACCAAGTATCTGAATGGAAGATTAAATCACTGATGAAAAGGGTCTTAGCCAAGCTTTGACTGTCGTTTATAAAATAACAACTCACCTTCTAGTTGAAGCATCGTAACAACTTCCTGTCTCCCTCCTTTGTTCTGAGCGGTGCATTTAATCTCTGTCCTCTCGTCTTCTTCAGTTACTGACGAGACAACGAGTCTCATCTCAATCTGACAGGCTTTGGACAAGCTGGTTACCCTGGAAACATCGAGAGAAACTATATCAGTCAAACACTCAGCAGATAATACAGGATGATGAACATGAGGAGTTTTAGGATTAGCATTTAGCTTCCCTAATGCTGTGTGTCTTTTATTTGATATGTTCAACTCAGTGTTTCTACTTGAAACAAGTTTTTTGAGGTCAAAAATAATAAATGTTTCCTAAGAGAAACAAACTATTGTGCAGAGAACAGAAAATAATTAAACCACAATAAAGTTATCTGTTATTATGAGAAAAACAACTTTCTAAACTTTTCTCTCTCTCAGCTAGCTTCTGTGATTTGTGCTATTTTAAAATGTTGACAGTTTTCTTCCAGTAGTTATAAAAGAATAAAACGACTCTAAAGTAATACCATAATTTAAATGACCTGATTTGTTAAATTTGGGTTGGTTTGTTGATAAGGGAGTCAACTACAAATAAATTATTCAATCACAGTCAATATTCAGTTGTATACGTTTATGTATTATAACACTATAGGATATTTCTAAATCATTAATTTAGGTTTTTATATAGTTGTTTTTAAATGGTAGGTTTTGTAGTCAAGTGCAATTACAATTACTGCTTTTAATTGTTTTAAAAAGTTTATCAAATTCAGTATTTGTGTTTTGTAAAGAAGTTAAATGCTTACTTAATGAATTAAAAATTTTTAAATAAAAAAAATTGGATATGATTGTAAGTGAAGACATTTGTTGCAAGGTCCAACATGTCCAAAAAAAGCAGAAGTCAAAGATCAAAAGACACAAGATAGTTCCATGCTTAGCTAGTTGTTTTCAAACATTACTGCCTTGATTTATCATGAGCTTCTTTAAAAATTACAGTATTTAATATATTCTAAGTAGAGTTGGAAGTACTGTAAATAATGTTTGTTGTAATGTCACCTTATTGCCACAAGAGGGCGTCAGCTGCCTTGTACTGTCATCGGTGCTAAAATAACCTACCTCAGTTTGTTGTATGTGTATTATACAATGTACAGTGTACAATGTGTATTAAATTGATTATAAGGTGGAATAACATTAGAGTCAAACATATATTTAATTTAATTATTTGATTTGTCCAACAGAATGTGCAGTAAATTATTAATATTGTAATGTCATGAAACCGCCACAAGAGGGCGACTGTTTGTTTGTAGAAACCAAAGAATTCACAAGATAGTTCACTGCTTTGTATTAGGGTTTAGGGTTTAGGGTTAGGGTTAGCTAATTAACTAATTTGTGTTCTTAAATTTACTGTTTATTTGAAAGTCACTTCCGGGTCAAACGATCACCTCTGATAAGTGATGGAGGTGACATAACTTCCTGCAATTGGTGTTCCATGCACCATTTTGCTGCAGCCAGGTGCGTCTTTGTTTTTTGTTTTTTGTTTTTTTTCAGTCTAAAATGGAAAGAACGAATGATGCACTGATTAACATTCTTTAGTGTGCTCCTCCCTGGTAAATTACAAAAAAAGATAAAAGGCTCATATTTCAGTTGAGTTTTTCTGTTTCTGTTTCTAAAACAAAAATAAAATAATCATTTGTTTGAGGTTGTAATTTATTTGTTTGTTTGTTTGTTTGTTTTCACTATAAATTTGTGATGGGAAAGTTCAATAACGCTTACCTTCTCCCTCCCTGCAGAGCCCGCCTGTCAAGGTAGGATGTCTCCACTGATTGGCCGTTGACCAGCCATGTGACCACAGTTGAATCTGCCTCTTGACATTCAGTGACCACCTGACACAGCAACTGCAGATCTGAACCTGTACGTAATAGTTTTAAATTCACATGAATATTTTTGTTGTTGAATTTGAGAATAAATGCATGAAACTTGACATTTTGTGATAAATTAATGTTCCCACGCACCATGCGAGCTTTCAAAAATTGTTCCATTTACAGGTGAGACAATCACAGGTGGCCCAACTACCAGAAATAGGACATAAATAAAGAAATGTCATTAATTTCAACATATTTGCAGTTTCCTCAATAAAACATGGATCATTAAGGAACCAAACTCACCAGTGACGGTACTTAGGGTGCTGCTGGGACCATCTGGACCTGATGACGTGGAGACTTTTGGCACAGTGGTAGTAAAAACAGGATCAGGGCCTAGTAGATAAAATATGTGATCACTTTTAAAAAATAACTAGATAAAAAGGCTCAACCCACTCTCTTAATAAAGCTCTCTGTCCTGATGGAACAGTTCATAAGTTTCATTCCACTGAACCAACCTTGCACATGGAGCTGAACGGTTCTGCTGACTTTGTACGGCTGCTTGTTGATGAGCACAGTGAGCTGGCAGGTGTAGACACCTGCATGGGACCTCCTCACAGCAGGGATCAGCAGGGCACCTGTCCTCGGCTCAAGAGGAGTGGAGCTGGAGTTCTGCCACAGAGGAAGATGCTGTTAGTTCTATTTTAGAATCAGAATTTTTAAAATTACGTTTTTAAGTTTCCTTCACTCACCTTGTACCACTCTATCAGCCTGCCTGTCTTGTTGAAGCGGCTCAGGGATGGACAGTTGAACTCCACCTTCTCCCCCTCTGTTGCTGACCACGGGTAGGACAGTTTTTCTACGTCGACTGAATTTGACTCGTACACATGTAACGTGATACTCCCAGTGACACAGTAGGTGTCATTTCTGCAGACAGAAATCAATGTTTGAAAGATGATGTTGCATTTGACAAAACAGCAAGAAGGTTAAGCAAACTAAACCTTCCACTAATGACAGAGTTCTACATCTTCAGACTGATAGCAATAAAACATATTTTTTAAATGTATTAATTCATAATACAAAATTTAATATGTATTTCTATTTCTTCATATGGCTGTGATTTATTCCATGTTGTGCAGTAGTTTAGAATAAACAATGAAAAAGTACTGTGACTCTTTTTTAATCATCCTCCACCCAATTAATCATGTTTTTGTCTGTTAGTTCTTTAGCAACTCGTCAACAAATGAACATATTCTAATAAAAATCTCTGAAATAAATGATTGGACGTACATCTACAACTAAATAACTTTAGGATTCAACTTGAGTCAAAATAGCTGCTACAGTTAATCAGAATGGTCAAAATCAAACAGGACCATAACTCTCATTCCATAGCAGTTCATGCAAGTTTCACAGATAAAAAATTACATTTTATAATGTTTAGTGAGATCTTGTATGCACATAATATTATATTAAGATTTGATGGTTATCCATCCATCCATCCCTTCATGAAGGAAGGAGGTAAACTCATACATCCCTCCCCTTAGAGAAAAGCTCCAAATCCTTCTTGGGAATTCCAAGGCGTTCCAAGGCCAGGGAGGATAAAGAATCCATTCAGCAGGTCCCAGGTCTTCCCTGAGGTCTTCAGTTGGAACTGCTAAACAAAAAACTCCAGAAGAGGAGACATGCTAATCCTGAACCACATCTTTTTGATGAGAAAGAGCAGCAGCTCTGCTCCAAGTCCCCTGAGATGATGGAGCTCCTCAGTTATCTCTAAGGCTGAGCACAGCCACACTCATCCGCATCAGAATGACCAAAGTTATGGAACACAATGTAGCAACAGAGAAAGGTCCTCATTACTCCAGATGAAGCCCTGACCATCAATTCACCTCTCACTCCCAAACAACACTCAACGAGAGACCAAGATATTTAAACTCCTCTGCTTGAAGCAAAGACTCACTTCCAACATGAGCTGACTCTCATTCCTATTATTAGAATGATTATTTCCATCACTTCTCAATGTAAAATGATTAAAACTCTGACAGTAAGACGTGGTGGGGGGCCGTGCATTTCTTCAAGAGATGCTAGGCCTTGAATTCATTCAGATAAGTGGATTGGTGTGAATTCCAACCTGTAGGTGCAGGTGTATTCTCCTGAGTCAGAGGCCTGGGCCGGTAGGAACCACAGCTGTTTGTCATGCTGCTGGACACGCCCCTCGCTCTCATATGCCACGCTCTCTGTCCCATTGGATCTGCTGATAAGGTACTTTGCCATTGGTGGGATGATTTTTCGTACTTCAAGGACTCTGATGAACATCGGGAAGTAGAGGATTACAGCCTCACCCTCCACTCTGAAGATCTCCACCTCTGGAGACACCTGGTAACACCCATCTGTTGTGGAAGCAACATTCAAAGAATGAGCACTGTGTTTTCAGTGCATTGCTCAATAAGGAAATGTAATTTAGGCAACAAAAATTATTTTTTAAAGAGGTCTAGATTCCTTGGTGTAATCTGGTATTAAAAAACAGTGATTGCAGCCTTATGAGAAATTTGCTAATAAACTTTTACATATTTTAGCAAAAGTTCTTGAATGCATTGTTCATCTCACCACATACAAAATTAAACATGCAAATAGTAATACAACACTTTCACCTTTCATTGGTAGAGGAGGCAGAGGAGGTCTTCCAGAAACACCCACAAAGAAGACCACGGCAAACATGAATGTCAAGCAGACCATGATGGCAGTCTGCAAGAGCACACAAAAATTAAAGATCTACCAGCACCAAGTGCAGCAATATCTCAGCTAGCAGGGCTGAAAAGGCAGGATTTGATCAGCAACTCAGCTCTTGCTGGAAAATTCTGAGCTCAATGTTGATGCATAAAGGCAAGGCAGGAGAAAAATAGTTACACTACTTTAAAAATGTCTTTACTAAAGAATCCGTAAAGGTTTAGAAAGAAGATAAAGTTTTAATGAGATTTTGTCCTCTGCTGTTTCCCTGAGACATCGAGGAGTTATGCAAAGTAGCTTTACTTCAGCTTATTTGTAGCCCTTAAAACTTGTGACATCACAGGAGTCGTCATGAAAGTGCTGACACTCCCGAGGCTCAAATTAACCACGGGGTTTACCAACATCTCCACACAACGAATCACTTCAAGGTCAGTCTGCTCAGAGGTCAGCAAAATTCACGACCGAGTTAAATATTTCAGACTAAATATAGTTGCATCCTTTGTTGTTTAAACAAGAGATATACTGTATTACTGCTTGTGTATGTTTAACCTTTAATTGACTGTAAATCATGTATGCAAAAATGTTGAAGGTTATAATCATTTTGTTAGTTGTGAACAATAATCTGTACTAAAATGAATCTTATTTTGTGAAACTTTGCCCTCTTAAATACATAATTAGTTAATCTACATTACCAGGGGTGGTTCTAGGGGGCCCAGTGCCCCCTGACAGCAGGCTTGGCCCCCCTGTGACACCCCCCCCCCCCTCAGGTATTAGAGACAAGTACTGTTTCATGTTGTCACTGAAATGATAACCAAAAGATCAAAGTATTTTTGCAAAATAGTTTTATTTTGAAACTTTTTGAAGTTATTGTGTCCACAGCATCTGTAACTGAATTGCTGTTATTATATTGCTGTAGTTATACACTAAAATTTGAAATGCTTAAAGACAATGTTTATAGTTATTTTGTTTTAGAATGTGTCCCTCTAAAAAAGCACCTGCCCCCCCCCCCACCACCATGTCAGTCTAGAACCTCCACTGCATAATACTGATGCTTTAAAATATATTTTAATTAATTATATTCTTTTTTTTAAATACAAACTCTTCCATTATTTTTTATGTCTGACCTCCACCAGGTAAGAGTGTGAACTTGTGGGTTTTTGTCATAGAGGTAAACCACCGTTTCCATGGAAACTAGCTGATTTTCACTTCTGCTTCTTTGCCTGTGATGATGATCACAGGAATCAGCTGACAACGATCATGGCTTTCCTACACACTCACGCATGCACTAGTGATACATTTTTCCCATGATGCAGTGGTTTTATAGTGTCACTAGAAGGCAGTTCATTCATAAATGTTGTAGGCGTGTTGTTAGTGATTCCTCAGTCTCAGTAACTGTGGGATTATCTATGTTGTAACTGAATTTATACATGTTTTATATTTGTTTTATTTTAATGGATTTAAGGGAAATTGACTAATATTATTACTAAACCCATGAATTCTTCACATTCTTAATGATAAATATCAATTGATCATTTTAATATTTAGTCATTATAATTAACACATTTGGTAGTGGTGCCAAAAGGTTACTTAGAGGATGAGCTTCAGAGAGCTGCAGCTGTGACGTCTGCTCCATGTTTGATCTAGTATTGTATTTCTATGCTGCCGTTGGAGGCAGACCTCGGACCTTAGACACCTGGACCTGATGAATCAGAGTGATAAAATCATTGCTTCTCATCAGCCTCTTCTCTTCTCCCTGCATGCAGTTTGTTTTCTTTGTGTTAATCATCATACATTTTCACTGCTGATTGTCACGTTTCATGGTCTGTTCTTTTTAAAGTATCTTTGTTAGAATAAACATGAGTTTTTCCTTCAATCCTTTGTCTCGCCGTGACTGCTGACACAGGGTATGATAATGTGGGGGCTTGTCCAGGATCTGATAACAGGACCTCCTGGCCCCAAAGCAAGAATCAAATTCCTAGACCAAAATGTCTTTTTGTTTGTCTGCATGATAAACTGAACTAAGTCTATATCAGAAGGTGAATCTGTTACTCCTATTATTATTGCAGTATTTTTTTTATAAAACAGCTTTGGTTAATTTGGTTTTGCTGTCATCTACATGTTTTTCCATTGATTCATTCATGATAATTCAATAATATATGAGTTCATTTTTACAATTTATGATTTCATTCTAAATAGGTTTTAATGAAATGCTATAGGACATTAACATGTATATATACACTTCTTTCCTCCCACAGTCCAAAGACATGACTGTCAGGCTAATTGGGCTGGTAAATTGTCCTTAGGTGTGAGTGGGTGTGTGGTTGTTTGTCTCGTTCGTCTCTGTGTGGCCCTGCGATGGACTGGCGACCCGTCCAGGGTGTCCCCCGCCTCTCGCCCCTTGACCGCTGGAGATAGGCACCAGCTGCCCCGCGACCCTCTGTGGAGGATGAAGCGGCTACAGAAAATGGATGGATGGATGGATTACCTGCTCAACCGTTTTGCCTGAATTTTTGTGAATTTGAGATCAACTCAAATTCATTAAATAAACCTTTAAACAGTAAACTGAACATTTTAAATATTACATTAATAGAAAGTAACATTTACAATAATTTCACAGAATGATGCCATGAAGTCTGTAGAACTGTGGTGTAATACAGGAATTAATGTCTGCTGATTGTCTTGGGCTGGCACCAAAACTAATGTTTTTAATATTTACTGACATGTCAAATTAATTTGCAAATTCAGAGAAACGGTAAGTTATTAGTGAAAAACTTTGGGTAAAATTCGTACTGGAAGCTGAAAATAAAAAAAAGTAGTGATAACGTTGTATAGAATTATAAAATATACCAATAAACACTAATCAATAAAAGGTTGTTTTTGTTTTTTTTTACAAATACTGTAGAGACTTAGATTCCAAAACTTTGTCAGTTTTCAAATCCTACATTATAATGTCATTTTACTATTTGATAATTGACCAAAAATAAAATTCTGCATACAAATGTGTGTCTGAGTGTGTGAATGTAAGCCCTCACACACACACACACACACACACAGGTATCTGGGTAAACAACCAGAGCAGAGTACTCACAGGTTGCGGTTCTGGATGTGTGTCTGGTCCTGATGGGGATGTGATGACAGCAGCTAGTGACCGGGTTCCTATCAGCTCACGGGGAATCTGAGCTCTCCTTTTAAGGTTCCCACCCCTCATGAGATGGAAATTTCTCAGGTTTCCCAATGTAACACAGTGTACTGCACAGCAGCAGCAGCACACCACTCAGGTCTGCTGACTCCTCAGTGCACAGAAACAAACGGTTTTAATATTATCATCAATATTAGGAGGGATTTATTTCAAGCTCATTCTAAATTTTCTAAACTGTTCTCTTTTTTGTCTCTGGTATCATTTGACGCTTAAGGTTGGAGACTTTTGTTTATTTAAGCACAAGAACACACACACGTACATGAACACACACTCACAGCAGCTGTCTGCACGTTAGGGAGATTCCCTGAGGGATTGTGAAGTCACGTTACACCAAACAAACCTTTTCCTCTCATTTGTAATAATGGTTTCTGGTTTTATTCATCCACTCCCCCCCCCCCAATGACTGCTTTTTATACATGAATAATAAGAAGGCACTGAAAAAGTGTCCATGTCTGTTTACTGATTTAAAAAGAGTATTTGTTTGATCTAGTAACTAAAATAGGTCTTTCTCTGTGGTTTTGTTCTTATTTTTCTAACTGAAACATATAATTGTAATTAAATGTCTTTAATAAATACTTCTTTTATAAAGTATGTTATATTTTTATAGGTTTTTTAGTTTGACTAACTGGTTCCCAAACATTTCAGCCCCCAACCCCCAAAATGACAGTCTTAACAAACAGCAATAAGAGCATAATGATACACACAAAACAGCTATTATTCATACATTTATCACTGCTGCTTTTATTGTGTTTAGAGTTATTTTATCAGGTTTTTTGTTTTGTTTTGTTTTTTTGCATTTAACTGGCTTTCTGGAGAATGCCTGGTCATGACTCAAGATGGATCCTGACCCCACAGCAATGCCTGTTACTTCATCATGACACCTGTCACCTAGCTTAAAGCTTTAATCCACATGATCAGCTGTGTTTCAAAATATCAACTGAGTCATTTAAACCTGAGTATTAGTGGTGGTTAACCTGAAGGAGGAGCTTACAGGCTGTGGTGACATTGTATTCATAAAACATGATTAATGAGGCAACCAGACTGTAATGAACTTTGAAACACGCCCTGCTTTTTCTTTTTGTATGTGGCAAAGCTGTACGTGAGCTTTGGCATTCGTACAAATACAAATGAAGGTGTTCAGCCAGGAAACATAAACTGATTATAGGATGAAAGAGATGCAAACATGTCTGAAACAGGCTGAAAATAACTAAAAATGAACAAAAAGAAGAAAAAAACACTGTTCCTCAAGAGAAGAACTTGGTACCTTGCTAATATATTAACACAAATCCAGCTGTGTATCAGCACGACTCACTGCCTCGTCACCTCGTTACAAAGCAGACACTTTAGTGTTTGGTTCACTTAAAGATCCTTATTGGACATTTTCCAGTGAGGACACACTCATGTGCATGGCACTTTGGTGATGAAAGCTGTGGGCTGCCATAATTGCCATGAATATTGCTTCACAACAGCAGGACTCAAAGGCAAGTCCCAAACAGGACTTCATTTTATTTACAGACTATTTGGATTCACAGCTTCGTTAAACAACAAAGACCTGAAAAGGTGCTGAAGAATTTCAGATCAGCAGAGTCTCATCCATTCATTTACAAACTTTTTTACTTCAATAAAATGTTCAAAGATATAGTGTAAATATTTCAGAATAGCTTTTAATTTGATTACCTGTTCATATCTTCATAAAGAACATTAAAGGAAACCCCTTCAGAACGTGTTTACATTCTACCCGGAGTAGAGAGCAACATCAACAACCATCCTATTCCAGATATTCTAATAAATGATGTTGATTTAAATTCTCTAGACATTATTTTTATATTTTCATCCTTTAAAAAAATATATTGCAACTACGGTATTTAATTGTCAAAATAGAAGGAATATTTCTGATAATCTGAAGTGTGTTTCTGTACAAGTTCTAAATTTTAACTCTTACCCACTTCCTATACAGTCTCAGTCATTTTTATCATAGAGTCCAATAGGACTGGTGAGCTAACAGCTAGTCTGAGCTCTGGCAACACCAATCTGGATAACTGTTGTTTTAAAATGGCTCATGTGACTTTCTTTTGTAAACCAATAAACCACCATCAGTTTCACACCATTGTTATTTACAATTGTAAATATTACCGCCAGCAGCTAAATTGTCAACAAGGGTCAAATTCTGTAAGAATGTATTCATTTTCTGTCAAAATAATCATATAATGTGAAATTGATGTCTGTCTAAAGGTTTATAACATTATATTTGTGTAACTTGCTGTAAATTTCAGGAAACTGGAGATGTTTTGAACAATACACTCGAGATGTGAAACAATTCTCTTTGGTCTTGTCAGTGCTCAGACTAGCCGTTAGCTCATCAGTCCTGCAGAAACCATTTCTCCAAACTGAAGCTATTCAGGAAGCTATCTAGGTAAAATCAAACTTTTACACAGAAACCCACTTCAAAATCAAAAAAATATGTTAGTAACTTTATTTTAACTTTAAATTTAAGTCCTATTTTAATTTTTAACATGAAAGTTGCAGTGATTGGAGAGCTTCCTTTAAAAGTCTAGAAGATCACACGCAGCATTTCAGTACGTTTAACACAAAGAGGTGAAAAGGTGGTCAGCACTGTGCATCCTGTTCATTTAACTTGCAGCTTGAGAAAGTAGATATTGCGCGTTTTGGGAGTTCTTGAGAACACCTCCTTACTTGCGGATATCCTGATTCCCAACGTACCTGCATGAGGACCTGTTCTGTCTCTCCTCTGCACAGGAATTCACTTTCTAGCAGCTTCACATAGTGCACAACTCTTAATGCTAATTCAAGTATTGATTTCAGAGTTTTATAGACAAATTTAAAAAGTTCAATTAGTTCAGGTGATTATTTAGTTACCTTATACACAGATTTAACGTTAATACTGTTGTTTATATCTTTTCTGTTCCTCTATTAGCAGACCAAAGGAATGCTAGGCCTTTGACTATTTTCCATTACATAATGTCTGATCAATGTATTTAACTTAAGAATAATTGTTTAAACTTAAGACCTACGGTAAAAATCCCAATGTAATCAATTTGAAAGCCAATTAAGAAAACATGTCCAAGTTTTATTTATTCCAAACGCTTCGTCTTAAGTAGATTTTTTACCTACACTGATATTTGTCTCCTTACAGACAGTAAATTCATTTGCAACTTCTTTTTTTTGCAAGACGAGACACACACTCAACCTGAAATCAGACACAGTCACCGCAGCGTGATTGAAACAAGAAGTTATTATTTGCAACACTTTCATTAACATGTGAGTTGCTAATATAACAAGTGTTGTGAAAGATCAAATCGTGGGAATGTCGTGATCTGTGTGAAACTTTATTTTTATTTTCTTCAACTAACTATGCTTGTGACACATGCAAAAAAGCCGGCTAAGAATAATTTTTAAAAAGTGTTGAAATCAAAGTGTGTGTGCTAAGTGTTTTGTTAGCCAACGTGTGTTTCAACATGCCTCGTTTAAGGAACAAACAGCAGACGCCAGTGACACTTTTAAAATTCCTTTTAAAGTTTATTCAAAGAAAAAAACTTCAGGAAAATACAAGACTTCCTGTCATACACAGAGAGGACATAAGTTAGAGAAGCATGGCAGAAACAGAGGATCAACACGTCGCCTGCAGGGAACGTTACTGCAATGTTTCCATGGTCAAGTAGCTGTAGGTGAATACCTGAACTGAACAACACGTGTTCTTTATTGTTTATATGGAGGTTTCTTAGGGAAGGTGACAAAAAATAAATATCCAATCAAACCCAGGCTCAAAAAGCAGAAACATAGTATAAGATGCTTTAAACATAAATACCGTGATGCACATTAGTGTAACAAAAGATCGCCTCTGTAAACATTTTTTCCACCTAAGGTGAGTGTAATAATATTAAACCACCGCAGTCACATATTTACGTTTACATAGACTTACGGAAACAACAAAAACTATTGTTAAGCATCTCGACTAGATCTAAAACTTAAGAATACACAACGCTTCAAGTTCTTTTCTTTTTTTTTTTTTTTAGTTTTTAAAAAGAATATCCATGAAGTGTTTCCGTAGCAACAGGTCTGCATCCTTTAAAGGCTGCCCTCTTGGCACTTTTTCCAGCTTTAACCTGTGAGTGGCTGCTTTTAATCCATAACTAATCGTTGGTCATCCTTTATTGAGCCCATTAACAATATTCATATTAAACACAATTTTTATCACAAAGTCCTAAAAGCCCCTCAACAAGGCAATAAGAGACACACGGTGGATACTATTTGCCCACAGACCTCAGAAATTAGCATTCAAACGGTCACTCCGAACCAGGAGAGCAAACGTCTGGGACATAAACTCCTCGAAATGTTGAAGCACTGCTTGTAAGGTCAATTTGTTTAATGGAAAACAAGCCTCCTTTGCCCCTCCTTGAATGAAAATTTGCAATCTTTTAAAAAGTCTGTGGAAACAACGGAAAATCTACTTGACTGACCGGCTTTTCAAATATACACAAACATAAAGAAAAACTGGAGCGAGACGTTAAAAATAATGACAGGGTTTCGTGTTCAGGTTCATCCCAAACAGTCAAGTGAGGAATAACTCTGTTTTGTGTTCAAAAACACGTCATCACAGAAATACTGAAGTCCAGAGTGTGATGTTTAAACTAACAAAGTTTTTAGGTTTCACCCAAAAAAAAAAGAAGAGCCTATAACAACAATAAAGCTTTGCAGGACTCTTGAGACGCCAGGAAAAGCTCCTCGGCTCTGAAACGTTAATAAGGATTTTTCTTTCCACACAGACCGCTGTGGTTACAGAAAAGGAAAATATCTACACCTGATGCAGAGGCTCTGCTGCTGCAGCTTTTATTCATCTTCACTGGAAAACTGAACATCTAGGATCACTTGTGACAAGACACAAAGCAAAACATCATCTCATGCCTTGGACCACCACACAGTAATAAGTCTTTCTACATTCTGGACACTTAGTGCAGTAATTACATACAAATGACAGAAATGAAAGGTGAGGTGAGTTGAAAAAAGGGAAAAAAATGGAAGAAAGAAGTCTGCCTCCTGCGCTGAAACCTGCTGACTGTGCGTTTACCTCTCTGCCATAGAAATCCAATCAACACTAAACTCTCCAACCACACATACACACACACACACACACGCTAAACTCTTTCTCTAGGTTATCCACTCCTTCATCACATTTTGTCACTACTCACAGCAGCTCGAGTATCTCATGGAGTCATTATGACCGACAGCTGAGGGAGACGAAAGCGTAAATGAACTTTTCTGTACACGAAGACGTTCGTTTTGTTTGTTTTTTTACTTTTATGATCAAATCTACTTTGCTTTCTTTACATGTGTAGTTTCAGAATAAAGGCAAGCACACCATTGATGGAAATGTGAAGAAAAAAACAAATTCAGTCTGCATCATCACGCTCATCTTCAAGGAATAATGATGGTTAAAAAAAATACTCATTTGAAGCTTCCTGTTTTCTTAAAGCATCTGTCTGCATCATACATCAACCATTCACTTCCTCCCTGCTTAGTCCTATAGATCGTTCAATCAGGCTGACATAACTTTACCCATGACCCCCGCCCCACCTTCTTGTCCCTCTGCCACCAGGGTTTTATACTTCACACCCAGTGGATCGTCTCTATCCTGCACAACAGCCCAAAAAGCACTTTTATATACATGACTGTAGCATTAAGATGACAGATTCTGACAATTAAAACCAGTCAAACAGTGGAAAAGAGGCAGAGCTGAGCTCCTGTAAAGAGGCAAACCTGCAGAAAGAAGTAGCAGAAGAAGTATTAATACTAGTGAGCATTGCTAGTAGCATAAAGACTACTGACCAGCTCATGAGAACAAAAACTTTGCAGAAGTACAAAACCAATCCCGTCGTAACCTGACAAGCACCAAGAAAACAGAGGAAAACAAAACGTTGTCTGCCCTCTTTTCTTGAATTCACATTTAATTTCATTCGACTAACTTTAAAACACTAACCACTGATTTAATTTATACACAAGTCATCATTTCAGGTGTATCAGAGGGGCAACGACGTGACCGGGTGTCACTGGGTCGGCCCACAGCTCGGTCTCAGCAGCTCAGCATGCTGAGCCATCAGCTGCTTTGAAGGGCCGGTGGTTTGTTCTCCTGTAGGTCGTCTGAGGTTTGACAGAACATCAGTGGTGGGTTCTGAGATCCAGTGTTAGCGAGGTGGAAGGACAATGAGAAGGATGAGGAGAAGGAGGTGGTGGAGGTGGAGGAGGAGGAAGAGGGCAGGGCGTGGACCTCTACCAGCTGAGCAGGTTGCTTCGGCCCAACGTCATGAAGTAAACCTGACTGGAGCCTCCTTGCCGAACAGAGGCGAAAAACACCTGAAGACAAGACACAGACATGTGGAGGTTTGATTTCAACTAAACATGATGCAACTGAGAGAATAACCTCTAACTTCTTTAGAAAAATGAGCAAATCTTTAAATGGTAAAAAAGTGAAAGATGCAGGAATTAAAATCCACAGAGGTGGTAAAATATTGATTATGACTCTATATTTACTGCGTTTTTAACAGGAAGTGATGTAAAACAGAAGAGAAACTTGAGAAATTTGAGGTTCCTTTTACAGCTGAACTCTCTGACTCTCTGATTAGTCACTTACTGTATTTAGTTTAAAGTTTTTATCTTCTCTGCTTCAAACTTTTATCATTATTTAGCAAGTCAATTACTGACTACATAAAACATAGAATATTGTTGATATTAGAATTATGTCCTGTTTGATTCACTGATTATGCTCAGGGTGCTGCAGTCTAAAAACGGTTATTTTATTTATAGCAGAACATTTTATTCTGCACATACATTAAAAATCTTTATTAAACTCATGTTTCTCATCTGCTGATGTTTTCATGTGGAAGACTTGGATGAATGTGAGGCTAATGCAGCTCACTTCCAGGCTGCTCCTCTAAATCTAGATATTTAGAGTTTGTTCTGCTGCTTTCTGCATTTTACAGTAAATGTGCAATTCTGTGATTGCTTCAATGTTTTCAACATTGTAGAAACCATACGGCCCTAAAAGCTACAAGAATCATTACCACAGACAGATGACTAATACACATATTCTATCGTAAAGAAGAGCTTCTTTAGTTAAAACTGAACATGGATGTCTGACCTTGTCGTTTCTCTCACAGAGGAACTTCAGTCTCTGGGCTCTCTTGTGCATGAAGACGCCGTCCAGATGACCAGTCTCCACTGAGCGTATCTCTATGGCCTTCTCCCCCCACCCCATGATCTGGTTGGAGCGAATGTAGGCTGGAGAGAGGTGTACAAGTTACTAATACTTTAAATATGTGTCAACAAACAACAGCAGCTGAATTAAAGGCTTAAACTAGAGAAGATATGTGTGCGTTTGTGTTGTTGATCAGCCTAAATGACTCACCCACTGATGTGGGCATCTCCCCCCACTGCAGCACCACGTCCTTGGTGATGCGCCCGTAGGTGTTGACATAAACGCCTTCGTCCTCGTAGCACACCAGCAGTTCAATACCATCGGTGTTGGGCAGGATGATGATGGCGTGAGGCTGGATGTGGGTCTGAATCTGGACACATGAGGTCAAACTACATAATGAGACAATTCTTCATGTCTCTGAGACAACTTGACCCAGATAAAGAGTTTTTCTCCCACAAACTAAAACCTTCCACCACCACAATAAATCCTTTCGTTTTATGAAGCTAAGCTGTAAAATGGTGCAATGTTAGTGTGGGCTTACGTGTGTGGGCAGGTAGATGTCGTAGACCGCTCCAGAGTCCACATCAACAGCGTGAAAGCCAGAGTATGAGCCATAGATGACCTTTAACCTTTGGCCTTCCTCCACAGTCAGGTCAACTAGCAGGGGCTTGTGCACTAAGTCACCAAAAGACTGAAGAGAAAATATCTGGTGAATTACTACACTTGCTGTTGTTGACAATGAAAGATTAATCCATATATTACAAAAATACACATGTATTTTTCAGTAATTGGTGTTTTATTTATTATAATAAATAATTTACCTTGAAGGCCATGAACTTGTGGTAGGGTTTGGGTGCCCAAGCGTAGACCTCCACTGAGTTCTTCAGAGCCAGAACCAGGAACTTGATCCTTTCATATTTCACTAGAGAGAAAAGAGTTACAGTTGTGATCAGAGTTAGAAAAGTTGAGTGTTTTTTTTTTGTGAGTTTTGCTACAACTTCATACGAATCCTATTGGGTTGCAGCAGCAACAGAAGCAACAGAATCTGAAAGGGAATTTATAAAATGCCTTTAATTGTTCACAATCATCCTTAAAGCCGCATTCTGGGTTATTTCATCAAGAGAGCAGTTTTTGAATCCAAAGTCCAACGGCTCCTCCCCAAAACACCTTGTGTGCGCTCACATGCACACGGCGCATTTCTTCGGTCTGTAAGCTGGGCATAAACTGTGCAGCTCAAACTGTAGGTTTAATCACTCACAGTTCACAAATCACATTCCAAGTAGGCTTTATTGTCACTTCAACCATATACAGTAGTACACAGTGAAACGAAATAGCGTTCCTCCAGGACCAAGGTGCTACATACAACATAAAAAGATCAACAGAAATAAAAACTAGCTAACTAACTAACTAACTAACTAACTAACTAACTAACTAACTAACTAACTAACTAACTAACTAACTAACTAACTAACTAACTAACTAGGAGATCTAGGCCTGTTGAGACAACATAAAGTTAACGAGGCAACAAAAGGATGGTGTGACACAGCCATAACATAATACTATGTGGTTTTGAGGTGATGAGTTGAGGTAATGCAGAAATAGTAAACGTTTTAGAATTAAGAATTATTAGGAGATTAGTGCAAAAAGTATTCAAGTAGCAGATATTGTGCAAAAGAGCAGTTACAGGTTGGTGTGTACACTAGTTTGGTAGTGTAGGTCAGTGTGTTTGCGCTTGTGTTGATTAGTCTATCTAGACTCAATGTTTTGAGGTAGAAGAGTTAAGCTGAGTGATAATGATTTTGTTTGTGAGTGTGTGTGTGTGTGTGTTTGTGTGTGTATTTATCAGTCCGGACCCTTTTTGTTGAGAAGACGGGTGGCTTCTGGAAAAAAGCTATTGCACAGTCTGGATGTGTGTGCTCGAATGCTTCAGTACCTTTCTCCAGAAGGCAGGAGCGTGAAGTGTGTGTGAGAGGGGTGTGTCCGATCAGCCACAATGCTGGAGGCTTTGCGGATGCAGCGTGTGGTGTAAATGTCTTCAATAGAGGGAAGAGAGACCCCGATGATCTTCTCCGCTGTCCTCACTATCTGCTGTAGGGTCTTGTGGTCCGATATGGCACAATTCCCAAACCAGACAGTGATGCAGCTGCTCAGGATGCTTTCAATGGTTCCTCTATAGAAGGTGGTCAGGATCGGTGGTGGTAGCTGGGCCTTTCTTAGTCTTCTCAGAAAGTAGAGACGCTGTTTGGCTTTTTTGTGCAGGGAGCTGGTGTTCAGGGACCAGCTGAGGTCCTTCTCCAGGTGAACGCCCAGGACCTTGATGCTTTCGACGATCTCCACAGAGGAGCCGTCGATGCTCAGCGGAGAATGGTTGCGTTGTGTCCTCCTAAAGTCAACAACCAACTCCTTTGTCTTGTCAACATTCAGAGAGAGGTTGTTGTCTTTACACCAGTTCGTTAGCCTCTGCACTTCCTCTCTGTACACTGACCCGTCGTTATTGCTAATCCAACACTGTATCAGGCTCTGATGAGCCCTCTCTGTCCCTGCTGTGCTTCTGATACTTAGCTCTGTAGCAGCGAGCTGCTGCTGTACTCTGTAGCTGAACACAGAAATGACTCGGCCCTGAATGAACTTTTTGACCAAAATAAACATGTATCCTTGACACGCCTTGCCATTCTGTGAGGTGAAATCTTTAAAAATACAAATAAATCCGTCCTTAGCCGGGGAATGGATAAGTTTTAGTAGAAATTAGCTCTGTCTCCTCCATGAACGGCTAAGAGGTAAACAGAGAAACACACGGAGCATCCTGTATGAGAGCGCCCCCTACTGCTACAGGTTTTCTCGAAGTGCATGCATGTTGACAGAAAGCCGACAATGCAGAAATTTTAATTTTATTGGCTGAAAAAGTTCAGCGGCCAGAAAGAATGCAAAGGGGTCTATAGGAGGAAGGAGGGTCTTCATCAGAATGACAGATGTTGTGGAATTCTAACCATAGATCATAGTTTAGACCTGAAATATCATTTAAAACATTTAGAAAACTTTGATGCATAGAAAAATAATCCAGATAGCTGCTTTAATCTTCGTTCATGATTTACAAGGCCTTGCTCTTGCTTTGTTGAATTTTGAACATGTTAGCAAACATTTGCATATCAGATTCCCTCTTTAAATATTTGTTGTCAGGTGCATCGGAAACCAGTTTAGTCGGAAGTGTGAGAAATGTGAAATAATTTTGGAAGGGGTTGACAGAAAAAGTTCAGGTTTAATTAGGACAAAACTTCACTTAAAATGTACATGACTGTCACTTTGTTTGCAGTCCTGTCAGCAGCACCATGAGCTGATTTAGTGTCAGTCCAACTGAAAGTCTGATTGTTTTCTTCCAGTTTTGAGTTTCCAACTAGTTACTAATATAAAATCTTGACTTGTTTTGTAAAATTCAGACTAAAGTAAAAATTTTTTTAGCAAATTCTTTCTTATGTTAAGAGTGCTGTATTTCCTCCCCCCCCCCCCCCCCC